>JAGSMR010000044.1:9295000-9522500 GCA_029286605.1 Sericinus montela
AAAATAATTTAAAATAATTTAAAATTTTTAATAAATAATAAATAATTTAAAATAATTTAAAATTTTTAATAAATAATAAATAATTTAAAATAATTTAAAATTTTTAATAAATAATAAATAATTTAAAATAATTTAAAATAATTTAAAATAATTTAAAATAATTTAAAATTTTTAATAAATAATAAATAATTTAAAATAATTTAAAATAATTTAAAATAATTTAAAATTTTTAATAAATAATAAATAATTTAAAATTTTTAATAAATAATAAATAATTTAAAATAATTTAAAATTTTTAATAAATAATAATATCTTCACGTAATTCCCAATACAGCGGTAGACAGAGGTCAAGTCTAGACAATTAAGTCCCTTTGACCCACCTTCCACCGCAGATATTTTCGGGACAACGTGACAGGTGGTGAGCCCGTCGCCGCCTTTATGTCCAAGCCAACGATATTAATCACACATAAGTTTTGAAAAACTCATTGGTACTGCCACCTGGGGATCGAACTCAGGTCTCTCCTCTCGAATTCGATCACCTACCACTCGGCTATCGTGACTTTTTTTTTTATTTATTTCATTTTATATTTATATTATTCAGTTAATTATTTTTAGTTATATACAAATTTGATCATACGATATTGGTTTTAAGTGTAAGTAATCCGACATGTATTCTTTTATAGAATAATAACATCTATTATAAGAATAATTATTACATTAATTTTAGAATAATTCTGACTTTATTAATTCGGGATTTAAAGTCCATAGTACTGCGCAGGAATAGTTATAAGAAATAACACTTATTAACTTACCATCAATAATTATAAAATAGGTTGTTATTCGTTGGTACAAACAACCTCCGTGGACGAGTGGCGTAAACACCGGTTATCAAGGTGTCGCCATCTCGAGTCGGAATTTCAATTCCCGGACGGGTCAATGTAGATAAAACACTTTTCTACATTTTCTCGGATCTGTGTGTTTGTGGTACCTTCGTTGTTTCCGATTCACATAACTCAAGTGCTTCTTAAATTGGGATCGGAACAATGTCTGTGATATTGTCCATATCTATGTATGTATTTATTTATTTATTAAAAAAAAGATAAAGATAAAAAAAACGAGATTATAGCACTGAGAAATAAAGAGACACTAGCCCAAGCAATGAAGATTCCGCTTAATTAAAGAAGTTTCTGAATGGATCATTAGTTCCTGAGATTACCACTTACATAACGGCCTATAAAATTCTATTGCGAGACATTATCCTCTTTCGTTAAGGAGGGTTAGCCTAAAAAAATACTTCGAACACTAAAACTGTAATTTAATAAACCTTCTCTTGACAATACTATGACAAAAACACATTTATGTATACCAAGAGATGATTTATTTATACCAAATTAATAACAGTTACGTGGTTAACAAACTACGCCAACCAAAACAAAGACAAAACATATGCAAATTTACTACCATTTTCATTCAATGATAATCTCGCGGCGTTGTAAAAAAATAAAAACAAAAAAAAAACTATGAATACCGGTCCAAGAGACACCATAATAATGTACAGCGTTATATTACTTACCTGACGTATAATGCCGGCTATTTATACGAATACGCGACAACCGGCGCCACTCATTGCATTCGTATCTGAACGCGACCGCACGCCGCTTGACTGCGATCAATTCGATTCAAATCGATAACTAAAATAACCGATAAATTTTATTTATTAATAATAAACTAGTGTTGTAATTGTTTTCAACGTGAATATCATATAGTGAGACATTTTGTGCTAACCGCCTGGTTATCATGGTGACAACAATCAAGGACATTGAAGTTTAATAAACACTGTTTTTTTTGTTTAGTATCGTAAGTTCTTATTTTAATCTTTATATATATCGGAGCTATGTTGTATTTCTGTCTTTTATCTTATCTGTTCACGAGTAAATCATTTAAGTTTTGTTTTTATTTTATATACTTGACATAATTTCATATCATTTATCGTTTTATTATCGATACATATGTGATTTTCAAGTGAAGTAAATAATAATAAATATCTTCACGCAATTCCCATTACAGGGGTAGACAGAGGTCTAGTCTAGACAATTAAGTCCCTTTGACCCACCTTCCACCGAAGATATTTTCGGGACAACGTGACAGGTGGTGAGCCCGTCGCCGCCTTTATGTCCAAGCCAACGATGAAATTCGTACATAAGTTTTGAAAAACTCATTGGTACTGCCACCTGGGGATCGAACTCAGGTCTCTCGACTCGAAATTCCGACCACCAACAACTCGGCTATCGTGAATTTTTAAATAAAAAATAATTTAAAATAATTTAATAAATAATAAATAATTTAAAATAATTTAAAATTTTTAATAAATAATAAATAATTTAAAATTTTTAATAAATAATAAATAATTTAAAATTTTTAATAAATAATAAATAATTTAAAATTTTTAATAAATAATAAATAATTTAAAATAATTTAAAATTTTTAATAAATAATAAATAATTTAAAATAATTTAAAATAATTTAAAATAATTTAAAATTTTTAATAAATAATAAATAATTTAAAATTTTTAATAAATAATAAATAATTTAAAATAATTTAAAATTTTTAATAAATAATAAATAATTTAAAATAATTTAAAATTTTTAATAAATAATAAATAATTTAAAATTTTTAATAAATAATAAATAATTTAATATTTTTAATAAATAATAATATCTTCACGCAATTCCCAATACAGGAGTCGACAGAGGTCAATTCTAGACAATTAAGTCCCTTTGACCCACCTTCCACCGAAGATATTTTCGGGACAACGTGACAGGTGGTGAACCCGTCGCCGCCTTTATGTCCAAGCCAACGATGAAATTCGTACATATGTTTTTGAAAAACTCATTGGTACTGCCACCTGGGGATCGAACTCGGGTCTCTTGACTCGACAAGTCGGCGTGACTTTATATTTGTAGAGATAATGTAAAGGGCATTATCCCCACAAATATTTTTATACTTTCCTTTCATTAGAAATATTGCACATTCTCTCTACAAATATTGAGTGAGAAATAAACCTAGAGTTTACCTCGCAAAGTGGCTTATCAAGATTAGAAATCAGCGAGTAGCTTCAACCAAGGTTGAAAAGTTCAACCTAAGGTTGTTACCGATACGTCTATCAATACCCAATTAGGGATTAATACCGTAGATAGAACAAAATCACTTTTTATACATTTTCTCGGATCTGTGTGTTTGTAGTACCTCCGTTGTTTACGATGCCATAACACAAGCACCTAATATTTATAATAATAATATCTTTACGCCATCCCAATACAGGAGTAAACAGAGGTATAGACAATTAAGTCATCACCTTTCCCGGAGATTTTTTTCAGGACAACATGACAGGTGGTGTGTCCGTCGCCGTCTTTATATCCAAGCCAACGATATTAATCACACATAAGTTTTTGAAAAACAAAACCCAATGGTACGAGCCGGGGATTGCACTCGGGTCTCTCCTCTCGAATTCGATCACCCTACCACTCGGCTATCGTGAATTTTTAATAAAAATAATTTAAAATTTTTTATTAATAATAAACTAGTGTTGTAATTGTTTTCAACGTGAATATCATATAGTGAGACATTTTGTGCTAACCGCCTGGTTATCATGGTGACAACAATCAAGGACATTGAAGTTTAATAAACACTGTTTTGTTTAGTATCGTAAGTTCTTATTTTAATCTTTATATATCGTTATGTTGTATTTCTGTCTTTTATCTTATCTGTTCACGAGTAAATCATTTAAGTTTTGTTTTTATTTTATATACTTGACATAATTTCATATCATTTATCGTTTTTTTATTATCGATACATATGTGATTTTCAAGTGAAGTAAATAATAATAAATATCTTCACGTAATTCCCAATACAGCGGTAGACAGAGGTCAAGTCTAGACAATTAAGTCCCTTTGACCCACCTTCCACCGCAGATATTTTCGGGACAACGTGACAGGTGGTGAACCGGTCGCCGTCTCAATGTCCAATTCAACGATATAATTTGTATAAAAGTTGTTAAAATCCATTGGTACGAGCCTGTCATAGGAATCGAACTCGGGTCTCTTGACTCGACAAGTCGGCGTGACTTTATATTTGTAGAGATAATGTAAAGGGCATTATCCCCACAAATATTTTTATACTTTCCTTTCATTAGAAATATTGCACATTCTCTCTACAAATATTGAAGTGAGAAATAAACCTAGAGTTTACCTCGCAAAAGTGGCTTATCAAGATTAGAAATCAGCGAGTAGCTTCAACCAAGGTTGAAAAAGTTCAACCTAAGGTTGTTACCGATACGTCTATCAATACCCAATTAGGGATTAATACCGTAGATAGAACAAAATCACTTTTTTATACATTTTCTCGGATCTGTGTGTTTGTAGTACCTCCGTTGTTTACGATGCCATAACACAAGCACCTAATATTTATAATAATAATATCTTTACGCCATCCCCAATACAGGAGTAAACAGAGGTATAGACAATTAAGTCATTTCGGCTCACCTTTCCCGGAGATTTTTTTTTCAGGACAACATGACAGGTGGTGTGTCCGTCGCCGTCTTTATATCCAAGCCAACGATATTAATCACACATAAGTTTTTGAAAAACAAAAACCCAATGGTACGAGCCGGGGGATTGCACTCGGGTCTCTCCTCTCGAATTCCGATCACCCTACCACTCGGCTATCGTGAGATTTTAATTGACATTAACATCGTCTCTATCTATGTAGTTATAATATTTATGTAAATTCACTACACTTGTCTTTGTATTTTGTTTATAATGTAGAATATCTACATTATAGACAAAATGCCTATTTTTTTTTTCAACAAATGTTTTTAATATTCACACATTTCTAGTCTAGTAGTGAAGACAATTTAGCTATTTTAAACCCACAATTCACCGAAGCTTATTCAAAGTTAAAGTCAAAGTTTTTATTGCATTCATGAGTAACATGACACCCATTTGGGCATAGCAATATACGTAAGTGAATTTATTTTAAATTTAAATGAAATATAAAAAAATAATTTGAATGAAAATAAAAAAATAAATAAATATCTTCACGCAATTCCCATTACAGGGGTAGACAGAGGTCAAGTCTAGACAATTAAGTCCCTTTGACCCACCTTCCACCGCAGATATTTTCGGGACAACGTGACAGGTGGTGAGCCCGTCGCCGCCTTTATGTCCAAGCCAACGATGAAATTCGTACATAAGTTTTTGAAAAACTCATTGGTACTGCCACCTGGGGATCGAACTCGGGTCTCTCGACTCGAAATTCCGACCACCCAACAACTCGGCTATCGTGAATTTTTAAATAAAAATAATTTAAAATTTTTAATAAATAATAAATAATTTAAAATAATTTAATAAATAAAATTTTTTTTGAATAAAAATAAAAATAAATTTAATTGAAATGATCGCGTTACACGTATTTGGGACAATGTGTGAGTTGGTGAGTCTGTCACTGAGCCTAAGAGAGCGAATACAATTGCAATTCCTATTTCTATAAGTAAGAGTAAATAGATATTAACGATTGTAATAAAATGTTAAACACAGTCATACATGCGTTAATATTATTTGCTAACGGGTTTCAATTAATATTGCAAAGCAAATGCAGCCTGGGTTAAGGACTCCCAGTGATAGCGTGACAGAGTCAACCGGTTGATTTATTTCTACATCGACATCATTATGTGCAATGTTGTCGTTTTAATTAATTACAATCAAATCATTTAGCGCACTGTGTACGACCACGTTTTAAGTAAAATGATAAACCCCAACAAAGTGTATACGCGTGCTAGTTTATCTGGGATAGTGGAAAATTTCTATATTTTACTACGCATCGAATTGATAATTTTGTTATTATTATTAATAAATTATATTACGCAATCAGTATCACTCTCTTTCTAAGAGGTAACTAAGGGAAAAGCCTTAAAAATATCATTGGTAACTGATGGAAGGCGGGATAACCATTTCGAAAATACCAGACCAAAATTTTAGTAAACTATAATTCCGTGACAGACAGCAACTTTTAAGGTGCACGGTGTCTGGTACGGTGATTGTAAATACGCTTGTAAGTCAAGCGTGGTGATTATTCCTTGCATTGGCTATAAATAGATGGTCTGATTACAACCAAATACAATACAATACAATTAATTTGATCAGTCATGTCTGTGTCAAATCTGTGTTTGTTATACGCTTGATTTTTACGGATTGAACACACATACGTAGATAAGGACAACATCACATATATTGCTCTGATCTCAAAGCACTTGTGTTATCCCATCGGAAAAAACTGTGGTGCCACAAGACTCGGAATAATGTAGAAAATGTTTTTACATTGTCCCGTACGGAAATCGACCCCAGGACCACAAAGCAAAAGCGACATGATGAAAACCGTTGTGTACGTCTCGCCCATGTAGGTTGTCAGTCAGATCGGTATATCTTTCTTACTGTCAGATAGCTATTTTAACCAGAAATGTAAAACTTATAAGAAGACACATGATAGTTGTAGTCACCTTATTTGGCATTAGCGTCAAGGCAGTTTGCCAGAAACTTGCTTCCAGGAGTTGCATCTCGCAACTTATCGATTCATATTACACACAGATCATTAAAATCATGCACTTGACCTCGTTTGTCGAACAGTAAACAAAACTTATAACTATTTTGTACTTCGTTTCAAAATTCAATTCGATTTCATTTGAAGCACTTTGAACGAGTGGCGTATAACGGTTTATAGAGTGGTGACACCTCTGAATTCCCCTAGGGGTGAATGTTCCCTGGTTGTATTCCCGTAGGGGTCAATGTAGAAAACTCGTGACGTTTTCTATATATATTTTTTCGGGTCTTAGTCTGAGGTTCGCCGTTGTTTCCATATCCATAACATAAGTGCTTTAGCTAATTTGGAATCAGAGCAACGTTTGTGATGTTGTCCCCCGTCTATGTACATATTTATTCATTCGAATGTTACTTAATCCTAGTATTATACTACATTACAGTCATGACCTAAAGAGATGTTATTATTTTGTGATAACCATGCAAAACGTGTTAGATAACGCTCTTGTTTGTGCTAATGAACTTTATAATTCCATCGACGTATTATTGCTTAAATTGTAATTAATTACTCCAATAGATGTATTATTTTCTAAGTCACGGTAGTCGAGTGGTCGGGTGATCGGAATTTCGAGACAAGAGACCCGAGTTCGATCCTCAAGTGGCCGTACCAATGGGGTTTTCTAAAAACCTATGTACAAATTATATCGTTGGCTTGGACATAAAGACGGCGACGGGCTCACCACCTCTCACGTTGTCCCGAAAATATCTTCGGAGGAAGGTGGATCGAAGGGACTTAAATGTCTAGACTAGACCTCTGTCTACCCCTGTATTGGGAATTGCGTGAAGAGATTTATTATTTTTTTTTATTTCTTTATAGCATTGAGCTAGATCGTCAGCTGTCTGTTTGATTCAGAAATATTAGTTGTCTGGCCATAAATAAAGTTGATTTATAAAAATAATTTATTCTGAATTCGAAACTGGAATGCGTTTTCATGATAAGAACTTCGTTTTAAATTTTAAATATATTTGCAATTTTAAATTGGAATTGCAATGTACGTGATTAATGTAATATACGATGTGCTATGTATATAAGGGCTTCCATGTTTGTCCATGCAATCCTCCGCTACTAATAGTTGATTTATTTATTTATTTAATCTTTATTGTAATTCCTTATAGATATATAATCCATAGACATACATAAAATCTTTACAAAAACATAGAGACATTTACATGAATATACCCGTACAAAAGTAAATAGATACCAAAATATACATACTCACACATATACATACAAGTATGAATTGTAATTGTTATTACCAATGAATTTTTATTATGTAATATAATTATTATATATGAATAGTTATTATAAATGAATTGAAGTCATTCTATATTTTTCAAGTTAAGGTCTACAGGTTTAGTGTTTAATACTAATAATAAATAATGTCTACAGGTTTAGGTTTAGTGTTTGATATATAAGTGTCGTTCGAATTCATTCAGCCGTTTTGTCGTTCTTGAATAAAAATCTTATTTCCAATACTAGAGTATACGGATGTCTAGAAAGTTAAATCCTTTCGTCCTACCTTCCATGGAAAACATTTTTGGGACAACGTGCAGGTGGTGAGCCTGTCGTCATCTTTATGTCCGAGCCAACGATATAAATCATACAAAATTTTGGACAAAACCCATTAATATGAGCCTCGATTTCCCAACCACTAGGCTACTGTGACTAGTTCTTGAGTAACCACGATCAAAAATCCACGGAAATAAACTTTGTTATTTACAACATGAACTAGGATTTAATAGGATAGTAGGAACACTAACACAAATAATTACGCCGATGTAACACTTTAACAACGTTACCCTCCATATGCAGTCTCTTGAAAATATGCCAAGGCTCGCATCGCAAACTCTATACCGTAAATAATTATAAGATCCCATGTCTGTAATTTCTTATTGTTGAATAACAATATGATAAATCGTAGCTAGACAATCACAGTGCTGGTATACCAATTATATATTGAGTTCATTCACTTTAAGCCAACACAGGTTTTATAAGGTGTTGGACTCTCATTCAGCCTATGGTTCGCTTGAGACAGTACTACACTCTTAACCATTTCTATTGGCAATATCCTATAACAATTTAACAATGTGTGGCCCTACCATTATTTTCCTGTGGAAAGATTAGAAAATGTTAACAGTTGCCAACAGTTGACTGGAATACAAGTTCGGCAGCACTTGTATGGTATGTAAGGCACTAAAGTATAATATGTCTGTGGTCGACAATCCGCTTTTGATTACAGCAAATTCTCCTTAAAAAGTACAACTTATAAATAATTACATATTTTACATAAAAATAACTTTGTACACAGATAGCCACAATACTATTACAGCTACAGCATATAGATAGCTACATTGGTCTGATCCCAAAGTAGCTAATGCACTTATGTAAAGGAATCGCAAACAATGAAGATTCCACGCAACAACCAAACTCGAACCAATATAGAACTTTAAATTTCTATCGCAAAATACTTCACTTATAATAAATAAATTGTCACTTCTAAATATAATTAATTAGTTATTTATTCAATACCGTAACAGATAAATCTTAGAAACTGCTGTGATAAAGTCATGTTCGTTTTATATTAAATAAATTGTCGAGATGAAAGGCTGATTCCAAGGCAATAACAGCATCAAGTTGAGGACACATTACATGTTTCGTTTTAGAATGCGGTCACATTACGTTGTCTTGTAAACAATATGAGTGCTATTTAAGCATTTTTGCTTAGTGGTTTTTAATGGGCTGATTTTACGGACTAATTTTTTTTATCTTCAAGCGTATTCCTCAAGCTGGGCTTGACCCCGGTATTGGCAATGGCGTGAAGATTTTTTTTCTACGTTGACTCGGGTCTGGGTGTTTGTGGTACCTTCGTGGTTTTAGACTTATCTTCACGCAATTCCCAATACAGGGGTAGACAGAGGTCAAGTCTAGAAAATTAAGTCCCTTTGACCCACCTTCCACCGAAGATACTTTCGGAACAACGTGACAGGTGGTGAGCCCGTCGCCGTCTTTTTGTCCAAACCAACGATGAAATTCGTACATAAGTTTTTGAAAAACTCATTGGTACTGCCACCTGGGGATCGAACTCGGGTCTCGCGACTCTAAATTCTGTCCACCCACAACTTGGCTATCTTAGACTTTGTTGTTTTAGATCTTACCATCGTTCTTTTATATCCCAACTATTCAGTTTCAAACTATTGATAGAAAGAGTAAGAGTTACTTTCTTTTGTCTGAAGTATTTATTTTATTTTTTGGGGTGATATCCAAGATTGATCTAATGTGATAGTTGCGGATTGTGGAGAGCAAGATACACGACACACGTATAATAGTGCACTAATTATTTGTGTACATCTCCACATCACTCTGTATTGCTAAGTAGAGATCAAAGAACGTCGGAAACATGTGCACGCCGGCTCGCCCTACAGATAACTTCAAACAAGAATTAGTTTCATGCGCCACACGTGCGGCGTTCGCAAAACGCCGCATTTAGAACGCACTCTCAAAGTTATAACGCGTAGAAATGCTATACGCACGATTTTTTAACTTTTTAATACGTACATACGTCTGACAGTCCTCTCTATTAAGAGAGGTTATGCTATATTCGCTATTTATGGCAGGCAGATTGGCGTTCGCAGTATCACACACATAGCACGTAACACGCTTCTGCTCGTCACCGGTCTGCTGAATTTGTTATGGTGATGGTTATCCCACCATCTGTCAGTAGTCAGTTTCATGTTCAAGTCTTGCCTTAGTAGTCCCTTAGTATCTGTAATGCGTCAAGCATTACCAATACTGAGGTGCTACCTCTGGTATTGTCTAATTATTTTGTATTAATTTAGCTCTTTCGACTCACACTTCACCGGAGCTTAGCGAGGTTACGTTGAAAAACATAACAGATGCATTGCCGTATTCCCGAGAGTATTAGGATACCACATAGCCTTTGATTACACTGGCTTTTGTTGGAAGATATATCTTTCACTTTGTAGTCAGCTATTTCAATGCGTAGAATTTGGTATAAAATAAAGAGTACGAGTTAGTACTTACGAACTCTATAATACATCTAGGTAGAGGTTGAGTCTTCTGCCTAAAGGTATTTTAAGCTTCCCGTATCCTACATTATTAATGAAGTAACTAGAAATATTTGTTCTTATCATATTCTACCCGGAAGATACGATGGAAAGGTTGATCGAAATATTTTAATTAATTTAAGGTTTAAGCTAAGGTTAGCAGTGGTTCAAAGTGTCGTTTTACCTTGATATGTCTTAAATTGGACACTAATTAAAATACTTTGCAATAATTAATTAAGAAATAAAGTTAAAATTTGTTTTAAAATTTCCATTTTTAGTAAAAACATATTTTACTCTTGTCATTTCTTACAGACCTTCCTAGAACAATTCGTGAATATTCTAGATTTTTTTCCTTTTTCTTCTATCTTTCTGCTTACCTTTTTATATTTATCTCAAACATATTTTTAATTTTATATAAATAATATAAATAAATATCTTCACGCAATTCCCAATACAGGGGTAGACAGAGGTCTAGTCTAGACAATTAAGTCCCTTTGACCCACCTTCCACCGAAGATATTTTCGGGACAACGTGACAGGTGGTGAGCCCGTCGCCGCCTTTTATGTCCAAGCCAACGATATTAATTCGTACATAAGTTTTTAGAAAAACCCATTGGTACGGCCACTTGAGGATCGAACTCGGGTCTCTTGACTCGAAATTCCAACCACCCAACCACTCGGCTATCGTGACTTCCATATAATTTTAATTTTATATGTTAATAATATACTAAATATACATACCTTTTAACTAGTATCTATATGCCGAGGGTTTACGGCGTAAGAATATGCAGCACCTTTATTTCTCATAGGTGAAAGAGGTGACTAAGAGGCGGCCTAATTACCATAATGTCGACCAATAGACAGCGGAATAAATGTCTCTAAAAATACAGATAGAATTTAAAGAGAAAAATGATTATAAGAAAGGGTTCAAAATTTCCGGTACTGCGATTGTAGCGCACGCCAAGCGTGGCGATTTAGACAAATCCCTTCATCTCGTTAGTAGTACCTAATAGTAATTAGAAGAAGCCAAGTCCTGCTGTATGTCCTAGCGTATAGAATTACTCAATGGATTTTCATTAATAAATTTATTATCCTATATTATCTATCGTTTATCTACATTACTTATAATAAATAAATTGTCAATGACATTGTGTAATGTTGTTTGTAAGAATCAAATATTCGACTTATAATATGAAATAGCTCAGTTATTGTGCCCAGTGAGACATAAATTTTTTTGTCGTCTTTTCGTATATTCGTATTCGTTATAAGATTAAAAAAGACTAACTGTTACCCGCGACTTCGTTCGTAAGATATTAAAGATTTTAGATATTTTTTTCATCTTCAAGTATTTGCCTATACTATAATGTCAACGTCTAGATCATTTAATCCTTTCGACTTGCGTTTCACCGGAGCTTGGACAACGGGTCTGGTGGTGAACCTGTCACCGTCTTAGTGAACAAGCCAACCGTACCATATAATATTTTAAGTTATTAGTGGCAATCTCGTTTAGGCAGACCCCTCCAAGATAGTGACGATCTGCAAAATTTTGGATTCGAATACTGCAAGTGGCTGAGGACCATCCTTTGTGGCAATGTTTGAGGGAGAAGGAGAGAGCAGAGGACTTGGCTGAGGACCATTCTTTATCGCAAATTTTGAGGGAGATGTAGATATTCAGTAATGGACTCTTAAAGGATGTAAATAAAAAGAAGCAGAATAAATACACATTCGAAGATGAATATAGGCATATAAGACATATGCTTCTCTTTTAAGAGGATTTACCACAATCGCCATGAATAGATAGCCACGATCGCAATTGTAGAAATTTCACATCTTAGACGTTGCACCTCATCACAGGTCTACATAATTTTGGTCAGAACGTAACTCTTATTCCGTAATCTACAGGAAGTCTTTGCCTTACAACACTCACGCGACGGGAAGTTATGCCATAACAGGCGTAATACAAGAAAGTGACAAAAAATTTCAATTGATGCATTCAGAACACGGTAGCTCGGCGTTGCCACGATACTGCAGAGGTCACAGGTTCAAATCCCGCCAAAGCCGTTCAAGTTCTCTTTAATCCGACAGGAAGGGGAATTTTGAATTCGTTTGCCTACACGACACGGGAAGATATTTATTAAAGTTTCGTCAAAATCCGTTTAAGGTTTTTTTGCATAGTGGAGTAATCTTTAATTCCACCTGTTTAAACATACACCAACAAAAAATTTGCGTTGATGGTGTTAATAGAGTCAAAGTAATAATCGCAAATGTAGCCTTCCATTTATTTCAATTTCATAAATCTTATATGAACCAATAAACTGTAATATGAACTGACTTTGATTTAATGAATAAAATGTATTTATTAATTTCTTTATTATAATAAAACTTTACTTTCAGTGTCTATCTTCTCTCTATAAATACATGTGGACATTTTTTTAAAACACTTCAGTTACTTTTATTGAAATATTTAAATATCTCTCTAGTCACGATAGCCGAATGTTTGGAAGGAGGAGGTTGGGAATTTCGAGTCAAGAGACCCGAATTCGATCCTCAGGTGGCAGGCTCGTACCAATGGCTGGCTTGGGCATAAAGACGGCGATGGGCTGACCACCTGTCACGTTGTCCCGAAAATATCTTCGGTGGAAGGTGGGTCGAAGGGACTTATTTGTCTAGACTAGACCTCTGTCTACCCCTGTATTGGGAATGGCTTTAGATATATTATTAGACATATTTTTTTTCTATTATGCTGTGCGATTTTCCCTTACTTGTGATGCAGAGATGTTCACACATATGACAGTTTATGCTAGTGCCATGGTCTTTGTTAATTTTGGAAAAACCTTATCGAAATCTTACCACCAAGGCCACATTTGTTATTTAATAAATTAAAATGTAAGTCCACAGCAGGACATAGACGTTTTCGAAGAGCATACATGAAGGAAATAATGAAAGTGGACGAAGCGAAACAGGTATGTAAGGATCGTAGGAAGTGGAAAGAAGTGGTATCTGCGTATCCCTTCGGGAAAGAGGGCAGATTATATATATATATATATATATATATATATATATATATATATATATATATATATATATATATATATATATATATATATATATATATATATATATATATATATATATATATATATATATATATATGTATATATTGGCTCTATTTAGTTAACAAAATAAGCTCTATGTCATGGTATGTCATCGAATTTCGACCAACGAATTGACTACTACTATAAACTATTGAATATATTTTTATGTACTTGACCATTCTGAGGGCCAGGTTTCGATTCTTGATTCATGTGAAGGTATCAAACTATTTCTTCTACATTATCTCGGGTCTGGATGTTTGTGGTTACTTCGTTGTTTCTCATTTCATATCACAATTTTTTGGGATCAGAGTATTGTGATTTTATCCCAATCTTTGACTTTATTATTTTCTCGATGATCAATTTGGACGAAGCGAAAGAAAACTGTGAAAATCGTGACACTTGGCAAGCTGTTTTACACGAGCTAGCTACTCGGACTAATTTGTTTTATTGTTTTCTTTGTTACAGAGAAAGAACTTAATATTATAAAATGGCGATGGATATGTCATACGCCAACGCAACATTGGAAAATGGTCTTTCACAAGTCTTGACGACTCACCTAAAGGGGGTCGGCAGATTGTTTTACATCCATTCTCCCAAAGAACAGCTGTTTGAAAGACAAGAAGATGTGCCGAACTTTTTTAGACAGGTATGTTTTAGAATTATAATCCCTTAGTCTTCAAGAATAGTTCAAGATATAGCCTTCTTTCGTAGGGATAACTTTCTTTAATAGCCTGTCACTGGTCTGCTTAGTTATGGCGTGGTATTTTTGTAATGATGATGTTATTAGTCCAATATAATCAATACCGTGTATTTCCAATATTTTCCCTTAGTCGCCTCGTCGCCTCTTATGACACCAATAAAAAGAAAATTAATGATTTTATCACCAATAGCACAGACTCCACATTCAAAATACTCCACATTGAATAAAATACAAACAGGCTGGCTGCTAATTAAATGGAAACAAGTAGAAAAAGTCCACGGTTTACCGCGGGTCTCCAACACTAAATTTAACAATAATTTTTTAGCTAAAAATAGAAGTCAATACGTTATGTCACTCCTATATCAAAAGTTTATTCAAATCCTTCCAGTCGTGTTAAGGACAAACTGGAACAAACTTTAAATAAACATATTTTTACGTATATTTTTGACGACATTCATGGTCATCTGGCCGACACTGGTTTTGAAGTTTTGCAAGCTCTTAGGTCTCGGGTTCAATACCGGGACAGATATATGTAGAATGTGGGTTCGTTGTTTCCTGATGTCACAACACAAGTGCTTTGCTTACTCTCTGAGATTGGATCGGATTATATCGAATAATTAAAATTACGTGATTTTGTCCTTATCTACTTGTGTTCGTGTCTGTTTATTTTGTTTCTATTCAAGATTTATTTATATCATTAAGGAACACGATGTTGATTTAATACTTAGAAAATCGAAAGAGAATACATGCCGTATTTGCAGTCGTCTTTCTCGACACTTATCTGTTCTCTCTATCTACTCCGTCAAAGATGAAGCGTAAAGCGTAAAACATTTATTGCATACTCTATAAATTATGTATTATCTCTAGTCTAAAATATACCAGTAAACTGAAGAGAGTGAAATGATTATATATAAATAACATAAGAACACACACTTTTTTATTTAATATACTAACTTAAACGTTGACTATTGGAATTATGTACGAAAGGTTTGACTGAATACTGAAAATTGATCTCAAAATATATACTTACTACTGTAAAATAATATACCTTTTTCGGTAGATTACGATAGGCATTTAGTATCACGACAGCTCAGTGGTCATCATTGGAATTCGAATCAGGAGACTTAAGTTCTTCAATCCCCAGGAGGATGGAACATTTTCTTTCAAAACTTATACACGAAGTGTATGAAGTGATGACTAGGTAAACGCACTAAAATAGTGAAATCTGGAACACCTGTCAAGTTGTCTATACATAGATGTAAATAAAATTGAAGTGTTTGCTTGTTTCTACTAAATGCATTTGAAAAAATATGCGGTACTTACATAAAAATATTTTTAAAATGTGCTCTGTTTTTTTATTCCGGCTAATCACAGAAACGTCTATACCGATTTCAATGGGACTTACTTTTATTAGCAGATAGCTGATGTTATTAGGAGCTACTTTGGTTTATTTTATTTAAGAAAAATATTTAGACGGGGTCGCCGGAGGGCAGGTAGTCTGAAAATAAGAATATATTAAGTGTGTGTGTGTAAGTCACGATAGCCGAGTGGTTGGGTGGTCGGAATTTCGAGTCAAGAGTTCGATCCCCAGGTGGCAGTACCAATGAGTTTTTCAAAAAACTTATATACGAATTACATCGTTGGCTTGGACATAAAGACGGCGACGGGCTCACCACCTGTCACGTTATCCCGAAAATATCTTCGGTGGAAGGTGGGTCAAAGGGACTTAATTGTCTAGACTAGACCTCTGTTTACCCCTGTATTGGGAATTACGTGAAGATTTTTTTTAAATGTTTTGTGGAAATGACTGATTACTAACTTTGTTTTTTCATACTACCCCAGTATTAGAAATTCATTAGAGATTTGCTAATATTGTAGATAGATAAATGGATAATAAGATAGATCTTAGGATAAAAATACTTTTCTTGTAACTATACATATAACATTCTTATCACTATATATATTTTTCGCACGAAATTATCACAGTTTTAATTCATAATTAAATACAGGAACTGTAGGTTAAACAAACTTGTGATAGCCATTCAAGAGATATTTCTTTAGTTGCTATGTTCTTATTATAACTATCTCAAGAAGGTCACGACTGCTAGGAAAATTTTGAAGATATATGTGTTAGCATAAATTTTACAGATGTAAATATTCACTCTTGTTTAGGGTGTAAAGATAGATGTTACAAATGTAGAACAAATATCAAATAATTTTGTTGCCAACTGGCTTCCGTCCGCGGCTTTGCCCGCGTGGTTTAATGAATAAGCTTAATAGTCTAAAATCTGATTTATAAATGTCAATGGGCTAGCTACATACCTCGACGAAATGATAACCATAGGGGAGTGTAGCACGACGCGCCACGCCATGGAGTAACAACTTACAAAATATTACGAGAATTCGATGGATGCAGGTGAGGACCGTTCTTTGTGAAAAACTTTGGGAGAGGCCTATGTTCAGCAATGGACTCTTAAGATTTTGTAAACAAAAAGAAGAAATTTATTGTAATAAAATATTCAATTCGAATGTATTTATGGCATTTGAGATATACGGAGTATTGCCTTTTACATGAAAGTTGTGTGCTGTCGCCGACTTCTATTTATTTAAGACAAACAATCCCACGATACGTCATATTGGTGTACGAGTAACTCCAACGATTTTAGCAGCGCATTGTAAGATTACTCTCAGAGTGCATTTACACAATGTGACTCAGAGTGCAATTACAATTTTTCGAATTATTTGATACAACATCAACATATTATGGAAAAATCTCACAAAAATTTTAAATTTACCCGCATCTATTTTTCTGACGTATATGCTAATTTTGCAGAATTTAAACAAAATCCTTTTCGTAGTTTTTGCGTGAAAGTGTAAAAATAATCCATTTACATCGATAACAATATAATTAATCATTTACATACACATTATTTTTATTTTTCTACATTTCCTAATATTGGTATAGTCGTAGTTTTAGATAATTTAGTCATTTATACACAGTTTACAGCAGCGCTGATTTGGGCTAACGTGACAGATGATGAGACTAACACTGTATTAGTGTCCAGCTTCAAAATAAATAATAATAGCAAATGTGCCTTCCCCGATAATATAAATCTCATATTTTAATGAAAACATGAATCGAAATCGGTACCGCAAATTTCACGATAACTGTCTTCACGCAATTCCCAATACAAAGGTAAAGTCTAGACAATTAAGTCCCTTTGAGCCACCTTCCACCGAAGATATTTTCGGGACAACGTGACAGGTGGTGAGCCCGTCGCCGCCTTTATGTCCTAGCCAACGACGAAATTCGTACATAAGTTTTTGAAAAACTCGTTGGTACTGCCACCTGGGGATCGAACTCGGGTGTCTCGACTCGAAATTCCGACCACCCAACAACTCGGCTATCGTGACTTTTAATTGTGCTCAAAGAATTCAGTTACGTCTTTAAATAATAAAATATGATAACCTTAGTGTCCTATGATAAAACTAATATATACCTAAATTTGTTCAATTAATTTATTAAAGACATAAAATTACATAAAGAGAATAAAGACAAATACATTTTGCATCTACGAAATACACACACTGAATTAAAATTATCACAGTCCTACACAAGGATTATGGATAGAACAAAATAAAGAAAAAAAGAAATTACGTGTGTATTAATAATACAACAATGTAAAAAAAGTCACGATAGCCGAGTGGTTGGGTGGTCGGAATTTCGAGTCAAGAGTTCGATCCCCAGGTGGCAGTACCAATGAGTTTTCAAAACTTATATACGAATTACATCGTTGGCTTGGACATAAAGACGGCGACAGGCTCACCACCTGTCACGTTATCCGAAAATATCTTCGGTGGAAGGTGGGTCAAAGGGACTTAATTGTCTAGACTAGACCTCTGTTTACCCTGTATTGGGAATTACGTGAAGATTTTTTAAATGTTTTGTGGAAATGACTGATTACTAACTTTGTTTTCATACTACCCCAGTATTAGAAATTCATTAGAGATTTGCTAATATTGTAGATAGATAAATGGATAATAAGATAGATCTTAGGATAAAAATACTTTTCTTGTAACTATACATATAACATTCTTATCACTATATATATTTTTCGCACGAAATTATCACAGTTTTAATTCATAATTAAATACAGGAACTGTAGGTTAAACAAACTTGTGATAGCCATTCAAGAGATATTTCTTTAGTTGCTATGTTCTTATTATAACTATCTCAAGAAGGTCACGACTGCTAGGAAAATTTTGAAGATATATGTGTTAGCATAAATTTTACAGATGTAAATATTCACTCTTGTTTAGGGTGTAAAGATAGATGTTACAAATGTAGAACAAATATCAAATAATTTTGTTGCCAACTGGCTTCCGTCCGCGGCTTTGCCCGCGTGGTTTAATGAATAAGCTTAATAGTCTAAAATCTGATTTATAAATGTCAATGGGCTAGCTACATACCTCGACGAAATGATAACCATAGGGGAGTGTAGCACGACGCGCCACGCCATGGAGTAACAACTTACAAAATATTACGAGAATTCGATGGATGCAGGTGAGGACCGTTCTTTGTGAAAAACTTTGGGAGAGGCCTATGTTCAGCAATGGACTCTTAAGATTTTGTAAACAAAAAGAAGAAATTTATTGTAATAAAATATTCAATTCGAATGTATTTATGGCATTTGAGATATACGAGTATTGCCTTTTACATGAAAGTTGTGTGCTGTCGCCGACTTCTATTTATTTAAGACAAACAATCCCACGATACGTCATATTGGTGTACGAGTAACTCCAACGATTTTAGCAGCGCATTGTAAGATTACTCTCAGAGTGCATTTACACAATGTGACTCAGAGTGCAATTACAATTTTTCGAATTATTTGATACAACATCAACATATTATGGAAAAATCTCACAAAAATTTTAAATTTACCCGCATCTATTTTTCTGACGTATATGCTAATTTTGCAGAATTTAAACAAAATCCTTTTCGTAGTTTTGCGTGAAAGTGTAAAAATAATCCATTTACATCGATAACAATATAATTAATCATTTACATACACATTATTTTTATTTTTCTACATTTCCTAATATTGGTATAGTCGTAGTTTTAGATAATTTAGTCATTTATACACAGTTTACAGCAGCGCTGATTTGGGCTAACGTGACAGATGATGAGACTAACACTGTATTAGTGTCCAGCTTCAAAATAAATAATAATAGCAAATGTGCCTTCCCCGATAATATAAATCTCATATTTTAATGAAAACATGAATCGAAATCGGTACCGCAAATTTCACGATAACTGTCTTCACGCAATTCCCAATACAAAGGTAAAGTCTAGACAATTAAGTCCCTTTGAGCCACCTTCCACCGAAGATATTTTCGGGACAACGTGACAGGTGGTGAGCCCGTCGCCGCCTTTATGTCCTAGCCAACGACGAAATTCGTACATAAGTTTTTGAAAAACTCGTTGGTACTGCCACCTGGGGATCGAACTCGGGTGTCTCGACTCGAAATTCCGACCACCCAACAACTCGGCTATCGTGACTTTTAATTGTGCTCAAAGAATTCAGTTACGTCTTTAAATAATAAAATATGATAACCTTAGTGTCCTATGATAAAACTAATATATACCTAAATTTGTTCAATTAATTTATTAAAGACATAAGAATTACATAAAGAGAGAATAAAGACAAATACATTTTTGCATCTACGAAATACACACACTGAATTAAAATTATCACAGTCCTACACAAGGATTATGGATAGAACAAAAATAAAGAAAAAAAGAAATTACGTGTGTATTAATAATACAACAATGTAAAAAAAGTCACGATGGCCGAGTTGATGGGTGGTCGGAATTTCGAGTCGAGAGATCCGAGTTCGATCCCCAGGTGGCAGTACCAATGAGTTTTTCAAAAACTTATGTACGAATTTCATCGTTGGCTTGGACATAAAGGCGGCGACGCCTTTCTACCTCGACCCCTTTTAATGTTAACTTTCGCGCTATATATTTTCTTCACTATTCGGTCTTCACTCATTCGCTCAACGTGCCCAAAACCATCGAAGCACGCCCTTATCAATTTTTGTGACAAGGTCATTATTTAAACCTGCCATATTGCGAATCTCTTCGTTTCGCTTTCGGTCGGCCATGGTAAGGCCGCACATTTTACGAAGAGATCGCATCTCCACTGCATTCAACCTGCTTCTATGCTTCTTCTGGCATACCCAGGTTTCGCTGCCATATAACAAAGTCGGTACCAACACTGCGTTATGTATTACAAGGCGTGCACTTTTCACTACGCCTTGCCTTTTGATTAACGCAGTCAGGACACCATTGACTTTGTTCCCGGCATCGACACGCTTGTCCACATCTAAATCACATCTTCTATTCCGGCTAAACGCACTTCCCAAGTATACAATTTCATTCACCTCATTCACCATTCTAGACATTCCTGATTTACCCATATTTCACACTTCGTTCTTTCTTCGTCCCTTTCAAATACCAGAACCTTAGTTATTAGCATTCAAACGGAGACCTTTAATTTCATTCTACTTTCATACACGTGACTAAGTTTTTAAAAACCCATTGGTACGAGCCTGCCACTTGGGGACCGAATTCGAGTCTCCTGACTCGAAATTCCGATCACCTAAGCAATCAGCTATCGTGTGTTTTTTTAAAAGTTTTTTGTTATACAAAAGGGTAGCAAACGAGCAGGTGGCTCACGTGATGGTAAGTGATTACCGCCGCCCATGAATACCCGCAATACCAGAGGCACAGCAGATGCGTTGCAGGCCTTAGAGTTCCACCCCCCAGAATTTGGGGAGGGGGGTGTGTGGGCCTCCGGTTACCTGCACTCACCTGACGAAAAGCAGAAGTTTGTTAAACTTCTACTTCACGCCGGTATTCTGTGAGGTCATGTTACTTCCCCGATCAAGCCGGCCCATTCATGCAACAACTAAATCTGATGCGTGGCTCTACCACTGTTAGAAATCCTTCAATATCGAAAAATTTCAATATGGTATAACTATCTCAAACATAAACATATAGATAAAACATATAGACCACGCATCTGTAACTCGCTTTGATTGAAATTATTTGCAGAGATCTATTCAATAGACAGCAGCAGTAAACACGGTACCATGATGAATACCAGTCCGTCACCCTCGTCCCAAAAAGAAAACGACAAAAACGAGAATATAAAATACCTCGTCCCATAAAAAAATAAAGGCGAATAACATAACTCACGCTTGATTTTTTTTTATTTGTTCACTTCACCATCCAAACGATTACTACAAATCTTTCGACTTGACACTTAAGATAGTATCCGGGATATTGCGTACATAATATAGAAGATAAAAGACTATTTAATTTAAATATTATACTTTATTATATTTTATAATAGACACGAACAATCTCTAGAAAATAATTCACTCACTCGTATTACTTGTTTTCCATGTTATTCGTTGTGGACACGCCAAGAGATGTCAATTAAAAAATGGAGGTGTGGTAACAGCGACGAAGGTGACGCGATATTCGGCCAGCGGTAAAAAAAACGTGTCATTTGACAATGAACTTTATTATTACAACAACATGCAAAACACTGGTTGTTACGAAAGCTGTTTTAAGCGTAACAACGAAAAAAGAATTAAAGCCGAGGTCATATATTGTTAATCAAAGTTGTTAACGTTTTTTTTTTAATTGTTACCACTTTAATGGTTTTGAGGCGCAAATATGCTGCTACATTTATTAAACAAATAAATGTTATTGAAAAAATTACTTCGCAACCCTCCGCATGCAAATATAAAAAGGTATATGTTACCTGGTCCGAAGAGAAGAAGAGCACCACTCTCCCTCCCACAGATGCATTCACTAATTCCAGTGTATGCACCACCACCACCACTACACTCAAACCAGGTAACATATACCACCACCGAAAACGCGACACGTGTTTCGCCTCAAAACAAGGCATTATCAAGCGAGTAGACTCTACGATGAGCGACCGCAGAGTCATTAAAAAATAAATAAATAAATGTTATTAAAAATTGTGTTTCATATTTTTTACTCTTCATTTATTTTTAGCTCGCTCGCAGGTGCTAATATTTGTGTAGATATAATCAGTGCCCCACCCATATTTCTTTTTAAATATAACAGTGCAGTAGTAGTGCTTATACACTTAATCTTTGCTTTTAAGTCTTCTCTATTGAATAAAACACAATAGTATACAACTTTTTGTTCTTTATTCAAACAGCATTCTATAATTCATCTAGTTAATGGGACTGCAAATATTTTAAATGGCATTACATACAACATATAATGATAATAGCCAATCTGAACATATAAAAAAAACAATAACAAAATTAAACAAGGCAATTTTTTGAACGTATTTGCGTTTTTTTAAGTTTTTTTTAATCAGATATAAACTAGTTTTAAAATGACTTGCAATTTTTAAGAAAATACATACATTCAAAGACAATAAATAACAACGTATTTGGCTGACACTGCGTTGTCTTCGAAGAATAAGCTGTTTAGAAGAAAGATGTGAATCGCATCTCTGTTCCTTTCATGGCATTTACAGAGCAATAAAAAAACTAACATTATGGAAATATGCGCAAAGTAACTTGAATTATTGTAGCTGTCTTTTACGTATTATATTTCGCAGAGTAACTGCGATTGCGATTTGGGGACCTGTCTCCAAATAACGTCTCGCGAAATTATTCTGTATTGTTTGCATCTAAAGATTTTAACTCGTTATTCCGAGAATTCTCTCTATTTCCAGAAATAAAATTATATATAAATTTTTTATAAGAATATTTATTGTTGATAATATTAATGTTATAATATTAATATTCATTATATGTATATTCACATATATTAATAAAAACAAATTGTTTTAAATATAAATACTTGTACTTTTTTAAACTAACAGTTTCACTGTTAAATAGCAGTTATTTCGCTTATAAGACAATACATTTAAGATAGAAATTGAGGTTATAGGTAAAATAATTTTCAAAGACAGCAGAATAAAGTGTATTCTTATTATATGCATGCATTTACAGTTTTTACTTCTGATATACACAATGAGGTCATCAACCCGAAGCTGTAACGTAGAGTATGGCTTATACCTATATTAATGAAGAGAATATGTTAATATACAATGTACATAACTTTAATATGTGTGTTATAATTGTATTCGATAAATACATAAATAAATAAATATTATAAACATAAAGACGGCGACAGACTCTGGAGGTAGTCCTCTTAAAAAGTTGTTTTCTTATTAACCCGTCCGGGAATCGAACCCGGAACCTCAGACCTGACGATACCTTGAATACGTGTCAACCACAGAGGTCGTTAATATAACACTATTATTAATATAACACAGATGAATTAATATGTTTCTAATATAAATGGAGGTGTGGTAACGGAGACGTGTGGTGACGGCGTGAGAATATTACCACTCCGTTTATTCCGTGGGTGTCGTAAGAGGCGACTAAGGGACAGCCTAGGATATAATTATGGCAACCGATAGATAGCGGGATAACCATCTCTAAAAATATCAGACCAAAATAATCATGCCGAAGAACTGCGAAAGTCTGTGAAAAAAGAAGAAGTCTGGTACTGCGATCGCCAATCCGCTTGCCAAGCGTGGCGATTTTGACAAATCCTCCCTATGGGAGATGTCTATGTCCTGCAGTGGACTTTAATAGGCCGTTATGTGCGTATGCATGTATATATAGACTATTAAATCATTTATAAATGAAAGATAACAATATCTATACAAACACCAATTCATCTCCGCGTTTAACCTTGTCCATGAAGTGTTTCACTTGCATTAAAATAGATAAACGTCGACTGTGTGAGATCTTTACACACATCATGTAATATTCATTTTAGAGAAATCTTTCTTATTGTTATATCTTTTATTTAGAATTCTTTATAGTTGTATGAAATTGAAGAAACAAAACGTAATAAGATTTCAGTACATTTATATTGAGAATATTCTTGGCATGGGTTGCAGTCTTGTTGTTATTACTGTAAAAATTTATTAAAAGTGAAATTGAATAAGAAAAATAAAAGTATTCTTCGAGGAAACAGAAGTATTGTTGGTTATTTTCTCATTCCTAGCTTAAGGTTTACCACACAATATGAACACGCAGTCAGCGTTCTAGGCGATTAGCTGCGCAAAGTAGAATTTATATAAATAAAAAGAAAAAATTTCTTCACGCCACGCGTAATAAAGGCGTAGACATAGGTCTAGACAACTATGTTCTTTTGATCCACATTCCACCGAAGACATTTTTGGACACGCAATATTATTCTGTATTGCGTACAAAGGCGCTTATGTCGAGACAAGCAAACCTTTGTTTTTAAAACAACATTTCACAATCAACAGCGAATTGTCACATAACCGTAAAATAAGGTTGATGACCGCAATAATATGCACACTTGATGGGAATTAGTAACATTGGCGGCAAAGCAAGACTAAAGTATTCTAGAAATAGAAATAAATTATAATGAATATCTTCACACTATTCCCAATATACCAAAATAGATTACATAAAGACTTGTTTCACTGCCACTGGGGGTTAAACTCGGGTCTCTTAAAGAGTCAAGAGACCGGAGTTTAATCCCCTGGTGGTTGACTCTTAGTCTGTACCAATTGGTTTTTTCAAAAACTTACGTAGGATGCTAGGCTTGGACAAAAAAAAGGCGGCGAGCTCACCTTCTGTCACGTTGTCCTAAAAAATATCTACGGTAGAAGTTGTAAGGACTTATTTAAGGACCTAATTGTCCGGACCGTTGTCTACCTACGTATTGGGAATGGCGTGAAGATATTTATAACTTCTCCTATATAAAGTATAATATTAATATTACTTTAAAACCCAACTAGTTACGAAGTAATCTTCTGTACTATTAAGCGTTAAGATACTAAAAGGCAATTTATTTACGAAACGGAGCAACTGATATCCACAGTGCAAACCAGTAAGTCGTGTCAGGTTTCACCGCATGCATATACTATGGCTCTCCGTATTAACTACGTTAGTACTCCACAATAGCATGCACTTCGATCTAAAATACATACGTATATAGATATATAGATAGGGACAACATCATACACATTGCTCTGATCCCAAAGTAAGCAGCTTATGCACTTGTAATATTGAATCAGAAACAACGAAGGTACCATAAACACTCTGACCTGAGAAAATGTAGAAAAAAGTGTGTTTTCTACATTGACCCGACCGGGAATCGAGCCCGAGACCTCAGAGCTGACGACACCAAGAAAACCGTTGTATAAGCCACTCGTCTATAGGGGTCGTCAAAAATACTATAGAGACATTGCGATATATTATACAGAACATATATTACACATAACAAATATCATACAGAAATATAAAAATCTCGTATTAAGATAAGGAAGTCACGACAGCCGAGTGGTTGGGTGGTCGGAATTTTGAGTCAATAGACCTAAGTTCGATCCCCAGGTGGAGTAATTTTAGAGGACAAAGACTTTCAAATACAAATTATATAAATTATATATTACTTGATTAAAAAACTTATTAGTTGCCCTCAAGCATCAATAGCCAAATGGTTTAAGGTGTGGGCTGCGGAACACAACGTCGCAGGTTCGGGCCCGCCATTCGACCATAACGCCCAAAACCTCCATGCACAAGAGTCGTTGGAGTGGTTTGTTAACCACTCCTTGTTGGTTTGTTCCTGTTGGAATACTAGTAATATTATTTAGCGTTGATACTTACATTATTTAGCATTCTTTTTAAAAAAATTAAGTAATTTCCGCCCATTTTTCACAGGAGACTATTTGGGGTAACGTGTTAGATTGTGAGCCTATCGCCGTCTTTGGTGTCCAAGCCAACGGTGCAATATACTTACTACTATAATATACTTATAAATATCCCAGTCATCGAATACAAATATGTATATTCATCACACAATTGTTTGCTACTAGTGTAATTAGAGCCCACCGCCTTTAGCGTTGAAGGTAGGGCTACTACAAACTGGGCTATCGGGAGGGCTAGTTAACTCGTTTACCTAATATTTTGTCTGAGAAATAAAAAGAAGCATCGAGTTTAAGTAGAGTTCTGAAACCTCTTTTACAATCTCCTTGAGTTAGGGGTTGTTTCTATTAAAAACTTTATTATAAGAGTATCAAACTTTCTGTCACTAAAACTAAGTTTTTCCTATAAAGAATAACGAACTGAAAACTTTACTGTAATGCCTTGCTATGAATTGGAGGAATAAAAGTTACTCAAAGAATTTAAATTGTTTGTCAAACTTCTATTAACTTTCTTCGCAATCCTTATCTTCAGATGATATAAACGTAAAGGTAAACTGGCTTTCGGAGAACTCTTATAGCAGAAATGGGAATGAGTGAGGATCGTATTTAAGCAAGAAGCAAGCTTTAGACAGAGAAGGAAACTTTATTCCATCTTTACTTTCTATCCTTTACTTGAAGCAGTTCTCTTCGTATGTAATAGAAAAAAGATAGCAACTTTAATTGATTACATACGTACATGGATACATGATACATACGACTTGCATTAGACGCTTCTGCCCGTCATTATATAGATGATTATCACAAAAATATTTTCCCTAAACGGGATTAGAACCCGCAGCCCATACCTTCGAAGACAGGGCCATAACCAACTGGGCTATTGGATCGCCATAGCTTTTTTAATTATAATTGTTTTTTATTTTATTGATTATGATATAATTTAATGGTCAATTATTGTGTTGTTATTGTGAAATTAAATCTTCAAATACATTGTAATAGTTTTGATAAGTTTTTTTTCTAAACGTACTATGTTTCTTTGTTACAGTCATGGCCTTATTTCTTAATATTCATGATTTTGGAGCACATCGTTTTAAGGCTGAAGGGAAAGAAAGGTATTCGCCTCAACGATGGCATGACCAGTATTTCTCACGGATTATTTCAAGAATGTGGCAGGTAAATATATTAAATATTCTCCGGGCATCATAATGTAATATACAAATTACATTTTGCCTCAGTTATTCGATCCCTTTAGCAAGTATTATAGAGTTGTTGGTTTAACCTTCCGCAAAGTAAAGCCTACTAACTAACTGTCACAAGTTTTACTTTGTATCTTTGTCTTTAACATTTCAGTTTATAAATTAAATTAATTAATTTAATTTAAAAAAGATTTAAAATTAATTTTAAGATTAATTATAATTAAAAGCTTTAAATTAGCTTAGAAAAGAATTAAATTAAAACTTAAAGGTTTTTTCATTTGTCTAGATAGCCGAGTGATTAGAATCTTCACTCTCTTTCCAATACTGGGGTAGACAGAGGTCTAGACAATTAAGTCTTTTCGGTCCATCTTCCACCAAAGAAATTTTGACAGGATGATCGAACTGGGACCTCTTGTCTCGAATTCCGATCACCTAACCACTCGGCTATCTTAAAATATCGTGAGTGGTTTTAATTTACGATTATAGGTTTACAATTTGTCATCATCAGCTTTATCCAGATTATATAGAAGCCACCTGTGTTTATGTTTAATTTCTTCCATCTTTTCCTTTTCAGACTGGTATGGCGAGGAGCGGAATCGTATTTATATACGTGGATTTATACCAACTATAGAATAGTGGATTTGCCATGGGATAACACATTAACATGGTACGCAGCAGCCATCGGTGTTGATTTCTGCTACTACTGGATGCATAGAGCGTGTCATGGTATGTATTATTTTCATAGTTTTAACTATTCTTTATCTGTGATTTAATTTAAAAAATGAAAAAAAGGTTTTTCCTTTACTTATATCCCAATACATCTAGACAATTAAGTCCTTCCGACCTATATTGTGTACCTGAGCTTATTTTCATAACGCTACAGGTGGTGAGCCTTTCTTTAAATTTATGTACAAATATCAATCAACGATATCAATCGTACATAAGTTTTGAAAAAACTCATTGGAATCCGGATCTCTTAAATCTTATTCTGATCACCCAAACACTCGACTATAATTGTAAAAAAAATCAATATTTTATTATTTTTATTTTGTTATAAAATCTAATAACACAAGCAATAACTTCGTTTATTCGATTTTAACAATTAATTTATAATTCAGTACATGTTTTCACTAAATTTATATAATTTAATTCCAGAGGTTCACATCTTATGGGCTCAACACCAAGTGCACCACACATCAGAGGACTTTAACATGGGCGTTGGCATAAGGCAGTCGGTGGTGCAAGGCTGGTGTGGTTTTGTAAGTATGCTTTCAAGTAAATAAACAAAATTAATGAGCATTTTCACACATATTTCTTATACTGGATAAACTGGGTACTGGTTAGAGGTCCTGAAAATTGAGTCCTTTCAATCCTTGTTTTACCGAAGCTTATTTGGGATGGGACAGGTGATCAGCATATCTGAGCCTAGCGATCTTAATATCCAATCTGTCGGTACAAAATAAATATATTTACATAGATAAAAATTCATATTTACATATAAACATCCAGGACCCGAGTACAAACATTTCATATTCATCACACAAATGTTACTAAAATACCAAAATCACACAAATGTTTACCCTATGTGAACATGAACCCGGAACCTCTAGTTTCGAAGGCATGGTTACTACTACTAACAAGGATACTAATTATTTTGTTTTATTTACAGATATTCTACTTACCACTTGCCTTGGCAATACCACCAGCTCAGTTTGTGATGCACCATCAATTCAGCTACCTCTACATGTTTTGGATACACACAGAGGCTATCAAGAGTCTCGGTCCATTAGAATATGTTCTCAATACCCCTAGTCATCACCGAGTCCACCATGGTAAGACTGATCCCATATTTTAAATTAATATATAATGGGCTGGTAATTTTATGAACATTAGGACATGTAATATTTCATGTTTTATTATTAAAATATAATTTGTTTGAGTGAATAATCAGAGTGAAGGCGTAAAAGAATTTTGTTAGAATTACATATTTTTGCTATATGAATAAACGATAAAGTTTTCTTTAATCCATAACTGTGTATTGTAAAAATAAATATGTGTATAAAAAGTTTTTGTTAATAACCGGCCACGAGTTTAGCGGTGAAAATAAACATAGTGGTAAAATCGGCATATTTGTTAAATAATTATTTTAAAAACTCTGTTCTACTCAATCAGTTCAGCGAAGGCCTTTTCCGGATAGCATATTTAAAGGCAGCTACTTTACTTTTTGAGAAATACATTAAGTTAAAAAAAAAACTAAAAAATTTAATGTATTTTTTATTATAATATAAAAAAGTGTATTAGTATATTATAGTGATGTTATTTGGCATTGCTAGCATTATTTAAAAAAAATATTAAAAGTTTTTTGTATGCTTGGGCCTGGAGTTGGTTTACGACAATAGTCTAATGGCAGGCCCGAACCTGAGACGTAATGTTCTGCAATCTCTATACCCGAAACCATATGCGGCATAACCAAATTGCAACTATATAAAAATTATACAAAAATTGTATATGTATACATATTTTTTACACTTGTTGAATATTCCTTATATTTTACAGGTAGCAACAAATATTGCTTGGACGTAAACTACGGAGGAGTGCTTATTATATGGGATAGATTGTTCGGTACCTTCAGGCCAGAGCTTGAAAAGTTTGAAATTGTGTATGGTCTTATTTATAACCAACCATCATTCAACCCCTTACACTTACAGGTATTATTTTTTTTTATTTAAAAATAATAATTTTATATAATGCATGAAATTGTAGCAATGTATGTGATATTGTCACTATCTATCTATAATAAATACCAACTCTGTTAATGATGCATGCTTTATTGCAGACTTTCTACACTTGGCATGTCGTTGAAAAATTCAAAAGTGTAGAAACGGGAATTGACAAACTTAAAGCAATTTTCTGGGGCCCGAGCTGGGAACCTGGCACGCCCAGGCTCGGAGACGAAGCTGGAAAGGTTGATGTAAGCGAAATTTATTTACATATGATTATGGTGTTTTTATTTGTATACTACTACTAATCTTTACTTTTGTTTACTTTTTTATATTGTTATTAGAATAAAAAATATTCAGTGCTATTCCGCACTAAAAATCATTTAACAATTAATTTAATAATTAACTATCAAATCAAATACTTATATTGCTTATCACGTTACAATTACGATCTTAAGTATAAAATAGAAACCTCCGTCTTAAAAACCCCGTAATGCCCCTGTAACTTACAAAGCCAAATATATTACTTATTTTAAAACTATAATAAAAATTTTGTTAAACTATAACTTTAAAATAGAACAATATAATATAAATACTAAATTGCAAGATATTATTTATATATAATCATTTAATCGACTCAGCCGTCGGAGTTCAGCAGGGTGATCCACTGGGCCCAGCATTGTTTAGTTTGGGAATTCAACCGATTATTTCAAAGTTCAAATCCAAACTCAATGTTTGGTACCTAGATGACGGAACCCTAGGAGGAAAGCCAGATGACGTGCAAAATAACCTTCAAAAAATTATTCAAAATTTTAAAAACATTGGCCTTGAATTAAATAATACTAAATGAGGAATGAAAAGTTAATTTCATTCCTGACCGTTTGTCTTCTCATAGACACAGTTTGTTTCAGAATTTTAACAATATATCTCCTGGTATTAAAGTAACTGAGGCGGATTCTCTTTACCTCCTTGGAGCGCCGTTATTTATAGAGAGTATGAAACCTCTTTTGAAAGTAAAATTTGATCAATTTTTAGAACATGTTAATAAGCTGTATATTCTAAATTCTCATATAGCGCTTACTATTTTAAAATATTGCGTTCTTGTTCCTAAATTTACTTATTTACTCCGCTCGAGTCCAGCATGGAAATGTTCTGATTTTTTAAAACAAATTGACCTTAATCTCAAAATAGCTTTGGAAAAAATTCTAAATTTATCTTTAGTCTCATCTAGCTGGACTCAAGCTACTTTACCTGTTAGATTTGGAGGTATAAGAGAGGTTTCAAATATTGCGGTGCCGGCTTTCCTTGCCTCCGTACACAGTGTTCATGATTTGTCACGTAAAATTCTTAAGAATGATTTGGACTTGACCTTTGCTACCGAGGCAAGAGAAGCATGGTTACGTCTCTGTCCCGGCGAGGATATTCCACTGGAACCTAACTCACAAAAACAGTGGGATATCCCGTTGGTTCAGAATGTGCAGAAATGCTTACTGAACAATTTTCACTATGACAGAGACCGCGCCCGCTTTCTAGGTGTTTCGACAAAGGAATCCAGTTACTGGCTACATGCTTTACCATCAAGTAACCTTGGTACATTACTAGATAACGAAAGTTTGCGTATAGCTGTAGGAATACGATTGAGAGCTTCGATTTGTCAACCACATCGATGTCCTTGTGGCAGCGACGTCGACGAGGTAGGCCTCCACGGACTTTCATGCCAAAAAAGTGCCGGCAGACTATCTCGTCACGGTTCCTTGAATGAAGTCATCCGAAGGGCTCTTGTTTCTATAAATATTCCATCGGTTTTAAAGCCTTGTGGAATATTTAGGGAGGATGGTAAGAGACCCGACGGCTTGACTTTAGTCCCTTAGGAGAGAGGCAAAGCTCTTGTGTGGGACGCAACTTGCGTCGATACATTAGCGGCCTCTCATATCAAGGGTACTTCGGTAAGGGCCGGGGTGGCATCAGAGGCAGCTGAATCGGGTAAATGGCGTAAATATGAGTCTTTGAAAGGAGACTATATATTTGTTCCATTTGCCGTAGAGACAATCGGTACGTGCGGTACCCGCGCGATGCAGTTTCTAAAGGAATTGTATCCGCGGCTTATCGTTGCCGCTGGTGACAAGAGGGCTGGTTCTTTTCTCGCTCAACGGTTAAGTCTAGCCATTCAACGTGGAAATGCAGCCAGCGTTCTTGGTACCATGCCACGAGGAGTAGGGCTCTACGATTATAATAGTTTTTAGTTAATAAGTATTGTAAATATTAGAATAATTTTTTCTGTAAATAAATATTTATGTTAAAAAGAAAAATTTATTAAAATAAATCGTAATAAATTTTACTTTTGTTTTAGATTGAGACCAGAGAGAAATATGACGTTCATTTACCGATGTGGTGTAACCTGTACCTTGTAACACATTACGCTGTCGTTTTCTACGGATTCTTTGATCTGACTGGCAGATATATGGTACGTGTTATTGCTAAATATGACATCATATAAATTCGATACCATTTTTCATAATTCGTTCATTCGTCAGCTCTGATGCCCCGGGTCTGATTCCCAGACAGGTCAAAAAAGAAAAGCTTTTTTCTACAATGTCTCAAGCGGTAATGATGTTTTGTCTGTTGTGAAACAATTGTACTGAGTTATCTGTAAATAATTTAATTCAAACGACACTATTTAATTTATATAAAAAATTAACTAAAATTTCAATCAACTAATTGACCAATAATTATTATAAAGTATTAAACATATTTTCGACGTCCAAGTATGAATGGCGTATACACAGCTCTAAGGGCCCAGTTTCAATTCCTCGACAGGTCAACGTATAAAACCACATTCTACATTGTCTCGTGTCTGGGTGTTCTGGTATCTTCTTTGTCTCTATCTATCTATCTTAGTAGTACCCATCTTTGTCTTATACAAGTGCTTTTACTACTTATTGTGGGATCTGAGTAATGTTTGTGACGTTGTCCCTATCTTTTTTTTATAGAACAGGGAGGACAACGAGCGGTGGCTCAAGTAATGGTTAGTGATTACCGCCGCCCATGAACACCCGCAATACCAGAGGCATAGCAGATGCGTTGCCGGCCTCCGAGTGCCCCCCCCCCCCCTAAAATGGGGGAGAGGGATGTGTGGGCCTCCAGTTACCTGCACTCACCAGACGAAACGCAGAAGTTTGTTAGACTTCTACTTCACGCCGGTATTCTGTGAGGTCGTGGTACTTCCCCGGTCGAGTCGGCCCATTCATGCAACAACAAAAGCTGATGCGTGGCTCTACCACTGTATCTATGTGTTTGTTCATAATCAATATAAAATATGTTTAATCTTTCAGGGCATGACTCCGATATCAGTTCTCATCTTCGTGTTCTACATCATAGCTTCTCTCACCATCATCGGGATGCTGTTTGAAAATTCCAAATACGCCCCCATCTTAGAAGTTATACGCTGTTCGGCTTTAGCATTCTTAACCAGAACTATTTCGAGCACTAACCCTGGACTGGGAACTTGTCTTCAGTTCTTCTACGTGCTTTCCGCAATGTTCTGGTGTCTGCACACCATTAAACTGTTAGAAATCAAAAACAAATCCAAGGCCGAATAAAGGCCTAGTCTGTTTAATCAATAACCAAAAAGTAAAGTGAATATTTTTTATTGTTCCTTAGCATTAACTTTTGTAATAGCAATAAATACTGAAGGTGTTTTAAATATATTTATGCGTGTAATGCATAAATATGTAAACAACCATCTTATTGAGCCAAAGGCGTTTAAATATCATAGGTTAGGATTAAGTTAAGCGTAATGTAAACACTGCCTTTTTCTTTTTTGTATTTTTAATTCATTACAATCAAGTTAGGTACAAAATTATTGAGTACCAAATCAGGACAATATTAAAAGATAATAATGGATGTATTATGCGTATTGGAAATGTTAAAGATCTTATCCCTTTGTCTGTTCATTCGAGCGGAAATGATTCGTATCTTTATCCTCTTACCAGAATAAACCTCATTACAGTTCGTTTCAGGATAACTTTAGATTTCTAACGCTACACTCTATGTACATCTTAACGCAATTTCCCAATAGGAGGGTCTAAACAATGAAATCCGTTGGACCCTCTTTTTACCCGAAACGTTTTTAGGATGTTACAGGTGGAAAGCTTATCATTACATAGGCCGTTTTTCTGTCTAAACTAACGGTAGACTTATAACACTTCACATCTTTGTACTTGTTATCTGTAATAATGTTTTTGTTCTTAATGTTTTCTGAATTACTTAAAATCTCTCCTATCTAGTAGGCTAAGTAGAATAGTTAAATTGTGCCAACGAAATTTATTCATAAGTAGTTTTATTACGTTTTTACAACTATTTATTTTGTACTGTTTTTTAAGAAATAAAGTTGTGTGTTCGTGTGAGTTTTGTTTTTATTTAGATATATAGCCCAGCCACATAGAGACAGATTTAATAAGATTGATTAAAAAAACAAACACAGAAAATCCTTTATTTATTAATTTTTTTTATTGTACTATTCATGTACACACAAAATAATGAACATAGAAACCAAAAAAAATGTACGAAATGTGATGGATTTGAAATTTAAATTTCTTCCAGCAAGCCTGTTACTGGAAAACTTATGATAGGAGCAAACAAATGTGCACAACAAACAGTTTATTATTTCACATTATTCAAACAAAAAATATAAAACATACTTACGTATAAATATGCATAAAAACGCACATACACGTACATATACACGTATCTACACATTTACAATATACATAAATAAACACGAATATATACATATATACTGTTGTGTTAACAAATAGTGCTCTTTAACCAACTTCTTAAACGAAGACACCGTATTGGCTTCACGGATTACCGAAGGAAGTGAGTTCCACAATCGAACCGCATGAACGGTAAAGGAATGGGAATATATGTTATGTTCTGTGGGAGAGAAATTTTAATAGTTTTAGTATGGGATCAGGAATGGTACCAGGAGGATGAATAAAAGAGAACTTATCACGCAAGTAGGGAGGGGATAGTGGGTTGTATAAAATTTTATTAATATTTTACACACTCTAAAGTCACGATAGCCGAGTGGTTGAGTGGTCAAAATTTCGAGTCGAGAGACCTGAGATCGATCCCCAGGTGGCAGGCTCGTACCAAAGGGTTTTTCAAAAACTTATGCACGAATTATGTCGTTGGCTTGGACATAGAAGACGGTGTCGGGCTCACCACCTGTCACATTGTCCCGAAAATATCTTCGATGGAAGGTGGGTCGAATGGACTTAATTGTCTAGACTAGACCTCTGTCTACCCCTGTATTGGGAATTGCGTGAAGACATTAATTTTTTTTTTATTTTACGCACTCACTCACACACAAACATACCAACACGTCCACACGCAGTTACATTCCTAATATTACAATAAAAGTTACAAAATTTATTAATCCTTTTTCTACTTGTCCATGCGTTATTTACTTTATTTTTTAGTGGGTACAATGTTGGTTTACAGAAATAATATAAAAAAATATTTAATGATTAATTAAATTGTATGAAATATTTACTTTGCATTCTTAGAATTAGGTACCTCATGGAGCTTTTAATTCCTCTTAAAGAGAACGCTTTCAAAGCTTAAATTGCTGAAATATGGAAAATTGGAATTAAACTTCGTGCTTCTGGCTGACGTCTTCATTTTAAAGTTGATTTTAGGTACTTTAAGATATTTAAGTTACTTTACTATTTATTGCTAATTATACAAAATATTTATTATTAAAATTTATGATATGTATTTGTTTAAGTGTATATGTGACCATTGAAAATATTAACGCTTTTTATTTAATACTTATGGAGGAAATTAAAACTTATAACCCCCCCTTCTTTCATTTATCACGTGGGTTAGATGTAGGAGTGTGAAGCAGTAATGGAAAATATTCAGTTCAATATCTTTGTTTAATCATGTTGTAATGTGATGTAAAATGGATGGACGATCTTTTTAGCATTCATTTCTAGTCACGTAAGTAATTTCTAGAGTTTTTGTCACTCATATATATGATGCTTTAATAATAAACCGAATAAACAAACACGAAATCATTAGCATTATTTAAAAAAAATCACACCAATCCCAAAAAAATCTTTCTTTCTTTCTTCATTGGAGTAGACAGAGGTCTAGATAATTAAGCCATTTCTACCCACCTTCCACCGAGGATATCTTTTGGGGACATCGTGACAGGTAGCCGTCGTTATATTCAAGCCATCAATGTAAATCGAACATAAGTTTTTTGAAAAAAAAACCATTGATACGAGCCTACCTGGGGATGGGACTCGGGTTTCTCGACTCAAATTTAGATCACAGAACCCCTTGGCTATCATGACTCGTATCTTTATCCTCTTTAAGAATTATTTGATGGGTTATAGGGGTTACATACATTCTAACGGCCTGTATTAGCCTGCTGCCTCTACGTGGAAGGGTTTACAGTGATTGCCTTTGCTATCAAGCGGATTGGCTGTCGTAGAGCCAGAGATACATCTTAGATGCTGCAGCACCATTTGTCGGTAACCATTGAGATTGTAAAGGCTTTTCTCTTAGTGGCTTTTTCTTTGGATACACATGAGAAGAAACGCGGTGGCAAATTCTTAATCCAATAGCACCACGGTGTTCGCTGAGTTATATGGACTACTAACTACCCCAGAATTGGGAAATTGGTGAAGACAAAAAAAAATTACTTCGGTATTAAAACTGAGACAGGGTTTCCGTAATCGCCATTGTCGCGTCGCACCTAGCCGTGTCAGTTAACCTTTTAAGCCTCTTAAATATTTAATGCCAATTAAATAATTATTACAACCCAATAGCCTTGTAAGTGGTAATCCTGTATTCATGTTTATGAGATATGGTGCCTTATCCGACTAATAGCATATATAAAATTTTTGAAGAATTTTCAGTATCTAAACTTCATTCTATGAATGCTTTAAAGAATTACTATTTTTTTATCAAAACATTAATAAATTTTAAATTAACGATACTTCCGAGTTTCATTTATAGCTGAGAATCTATCGGCTGTGAAATGTTTCGTCAACTGAATAACCAGATTAATTTTAAAGACTTATGTACTTCAAATGGTTTGTTCAGAAATCTATTAAACTTACACAATATATTTTTGACAGGTTTTAATAACCTGTTTCATGTTTGAATAAATTGCTTCACTTCGAGCGCAGAAAGTTGCTAATAATTTTGTGAGAAGTGAACTAAGACAAAGTTTAGAAGAAACCTTCTTCAGTCTTCTCGTATAATAAATAGTAACAGACTTCTGTTACTATTTGTTCAAATAAGGAATAAAATGTGATGTTGTACTTACAACATCACATTTTATTCCTTATTTGTGAAAAAAAAAACATTATACATCTCAAGTTGTTATTTTATTAATAACATATTTTTCGTAGACCTGGGGTAGACAGAAGTCTTGTCAATTAAGTTTATTCGACCCACCTTTCACCGGAGCTTATTTGGGACAATATGGCTGGTGGTGAGCCTATCGCCATCTTACGGTCCAAGATAATGGTACAACATACTTACATACGTGCTATACATTTTCATAGATAAATATTTATGTGTACATAATTATAAACATTCATGACTCGAATACACACATTTTTAATCGTCACTCAATAACAAGTTCGTTAAACACTAGCGGGATTCGAACCTGCATCCCTTAGTCTTGTAGACAGGGTAACCAACAACGTGGCTATAGCGTTGTCAATAATAATAGAAAATCGTTAATAATAATAACATATGTTAATTACATGACAATTTTTTTATTCAGTAGTGTAATCATCACGATGTCGGTATTTGAAATATACAGAAGTCATCGAGATGTTCTCTTTACCGTTACGGAAAATAAAGGGAACACAGGACAGTTTAAATACAGCTATTTACAGTTTTAACTTAAGAATGAAATAATAATAAAAGTCACGATAGCCCAGTGGCCGGAACTTCGAGTCATTAGACCCGAGTTCGATCTCCAGTTGGCAGGCTCGTACCAATGAGTTTTTCAAAAAAATACTTATGTACGAATATCTTTGGCTTGAACATAAATACGGCGATGGGCTCACCACCTGTCACGTTGTCCCGAAAATATCTTCGGTGGAAGGTGGGTCGAAGGGACTTTATTGTCTAGACTAGACCTCTGTCTACCCCTCTATTGGTAATTGCGTGAAGATATTTATTTTATTTTATATGAAATAATAACTAAAACATATCCTTTAATAAAAGTCCATAAGCGAGATCGACGAGATACCTAGACGAGCGCGTATGAAGAAAATGATCAATTTGAAACAAGCGAAAGAGATATGTAAGGATCGTGATCTGCTCTCTCTGGCTACCCAGCTAGGGACTGTGCTTGAAGATATATATGTGATTTTATTCCATTTTGCTTGTGCGTATTTATTTATAAATAGGAGAAAATTATATTACGCTTTAAAAAAACATGCTTCTGCTATGGATTAAAATGAAAAATATAAAAGGTTATAGAGAATTTTTAAATACAATATTTTGATAAAATGAAATATCTCATTTCTTAGTGAATGTTACTTGTATTCCTCAAAGCCGCTGGGGAAAATTGGATTTTACTTTTCTATTTCTAAACCTTTATACTGATGTCAACATCTTCAGTTATAAACATAAATCTAATAAAAATAAATAGAAGAAGCTAGATATATTGTAAGTGTGTATGGGGATCGAACTCGGATCTCTTAACTCGAAATTCCGACTACCCAACCACTCGGCTATCGTGACTCAAAAGGTAATTATACTAAATCTGACCACGCTTCATCATCATCATCATAGCTACTACAGGATATAGGCCTTTCCCGTTCTAGAAGGTATGCCATATTCGCAACGCTTGGCAAGCAGATAAGCTATCTCAGTGCTGAATAACTCGAACCTTGGACGTTAAATTTCGATCTAGTATTTTTAGAAATGTAACCTATTACGTTTTCCAGGCTTTTCCCTTAGTCAACTCTTACAACCCCTCGGGAAAAGAAAAGGTTGCTATACTCTTACGCCGTAACAAAATGGCAATATGAGTCACATTGGTATATTTATATTATTAGTTGATTTATTCTATTTAAATTTCAGCTGACAGTAAGTAATGTCTCTCCTTCTCTTTCCCTTACGAGAGAGGCATATGTCCTGCAGTTAACTTTGACAGGCGTTTAAGTAGTAATCTTATCCCAAACGTGGTTGAAATAGGTTTAAGAACGCAAAGCGAAAAACCAGATCGAGCGCAAGGCGGGTGGGTTGGGTCAGTGTTCGTTCAAGTTCGTCTTTCTGAGCTCAATGGAGCGCCGATGGAGCAGGGATGTGTTTTCCCACATGCGTTTTCACATTTTCACATCCTTATCGACATGAGGCGAAAACGAAACATCATGGGGTTTCAGTCTTTCTCTCGAGGTGACAGGACTATACTATACTATAAATAAGACTAACTTTTTAGTTTTTGTACTTAACGACCTCCATGGTTGAGCAGCGTACACTCCGGTTTGCAAGGTGTCGCCATGTCTGAGGTCCTGCGTTCGATTCCCGGACTGGTCAATGTAGAAAAACCACTTTTGTCTACAATTTGTTGGGTCTGGGTGTTTGTGGTTGTAGACCATGTAGTCCCTATCTATATATGTATATACCTTTTTAGTTATTGAGACTCAATTTACCTAAGTGGCATAGGGGATATATTTTTGTAGGTAGTACTTAAAATGATTTACTACCGGAAACTCAGGGAACGACTTTCATAACGCATCTAAACTCCACGAAAGCACCCAACCCTTGTATAAGTGATCCCTAGCTTCCATTACAGTTATTATGTATGAATTCTAAATTTATTTAGCTTGTAGCAAAAGAAGTTCTCAACTTTCACTTAAGAAAATAAATATTTGAAGAAAACAATAACAACAATGCTCGTTAATATTTATTAATCTATTATTTAACTGACAATACCTTAAAAGATAAACTTAACAAAATAAAATTTCAATATCCTGCCGACAGTCAGACCAGAGACAATGTAGTAAAAGTTGATTTCTACATTGACTCGTTTGGAAATCGAATTCGGTACCTCAGAGCTGGCGATACCACGAAAACTGGTAAACAGATCACTGATCCACGGAGATCATCTATGTTTATTGTTTATACATATATTTATTTATACATATGTTTATTGTATTCGTTGGCTTGGACACTAAGACGGCGATAAGCCTGTCATGTATTCCCGGCAAAATTTTGATGAATGGTGAAAAATTTGTGAAGATAAATAATTATAAACTTCAGACCAACACAACTGTTTTTGTTCCAGAGACAGAAAATCCAATTTTACTTATATAAAGCTTTCAGATTTAACCTCAACCCACATAAATTGAGTAAGGTATCCTGGCATGAATTTTAGTGGAAATATGAAAATAAGAAAAGTGGATATTACGCAAAAGGTCAGAAGATAAATCTATAAATATCTACAAGGAACTAACAACATGAATGTATTCTATGATATGCCGAAAAAACTTATTTATTACGTAATCAACTTCATTCATGAAACTTGAATACTCTTTATTATGAAAGATGATGCTTAACACTTAACCTTGACAGACTAAAAATAGTCTTTTTCAAAACTTACACATACTAGCTAATGCCCGTAACTTTGCTCGTTTGCAAGCTTTTTATATTGCAATTTTTAGTAATGTCCACCCTCAGGGTCAGCACCTTGAGCAATAATTTACAGAATAAAACTTTTCTTTACAATTCCGGTTATTTGATTATATGTTTGTATGATCGGAATTCGAGTCATGAGAGCCGAGTTCAATCCCTATGTACGATATATATATATATAAATATATATATATATATATATATATATATATATATATATATATATATATATATATATATATATATATATATATATATATATATATATATATATATATATATATATATATATATATATATATATATATATATATATATATATATATATATATATATATATATATATATTTCAATTGGAAATAAAGACTGTGATAAGCTCACCACCTATTACGTTGTCCCAAAAAATATATTCGGTGAAAGTAAGGTCGAAAGCACTTTATAGTCTAGACATAGGTGTTCCCCTGTATTGGAAACAGTGTGAAGATATTTAGTTACCGTGCTTTAAAGTCAATAGCCAAAGTATATCAAAGGGTATTAGGAAGAAACTAACTAATATAGTAAATATGCACTCTGAGAAGTCAAATTAACATATGATCGAAATTAGTTTTACCCTGAAACAACAACTCAGACAGTACAGCATAAAACAGCTTCGCTGGAAACCGACATGTCGTGCATGGAGTATGTATGTACTTTTTATCGTCACGCGTCCCAGAACTGGGGTAGACACAGATCTAGAGAGTTAAGTCTTTTTAGAACAACGTGATAGGTGGTGAGTGGTGAGTAGTTTATAGCCGTCTTATTGTCAAAGTAACAGTATAATATGTTCTCTCCCTCGTGTCCCATTGTTGCTCACGATGAACTCTGAAACTATCTAAATGATTTTAAGTTTTTTTTTAATGTGTATTTTGCTAGCATGCCAAGAATAGGACAGATTTTATCACGTGTTTTTGATTAATTCCTAGACAGGGCTACGTCTGCCGGACCCGCTAGTATAGATATTATACATTTAGATTAATAAATATTCGTATATACATTTGAACATCCACGAATCGAGTACAAACATTTATTTAACGACCTCCGCGGTCGAGCAGCGTTAACACCGGGTCTTAATGGTGTCGCAGCTCCGAGGTCCCGGGTTCGATATCCGAACGGGGCAATATACAAACCCACTTTTTCAAAATTTTTGGAAACTGGGTCTTTGTGGTAACTTGAATTTTTATGATCCGATAAAACAAGTGATTTAGCCACATTATTTGGGATCAGTGCAATGTATGTGATGGTGTTTCTATGTATGTATTTATTTATTATTATATATTCATCACACAAATTTTTGCCTCTGTCAGGTTTCGAACCCACTTAGGTTACAAGGCAGCGTTACTAACAACTAAGCAGGTCGTTAATGGATTTTCATACAGAAGACTTCTGATTTTAATAAAGTGATCATCATTATTTGTTAAGTGACGATAGCCGAGTGGTTGGGTGGTTGGAATTTCGAGTCGAGAGATCCGAGTATCGAACTCGGGTCAAAAAAATCCAGCATTAGAAAAAAAGAAAGAATTGTGTCTTTTTCCTGTCGTTTCTTCCACTGCATCCGGTTTGAAATCACAACGATTCTAAAGAAGTTTCACTTCATAAATTAAATATTTTCACGCCACGGTGGTCTCGACAATTAAGTCTTTTCAATCTGAAAACAATCCATTGGTACGACACTTGGGAATCGAACTCGGGTCTCGTGACTCGAATTCCGATCATCCCACCACTCGACAATTAGGACTGTTCAATAAAATTTATTTAACACTGCATTATAAATTATATTCACAAATTTATTCAAATTGTTTCTCAAAATCTAATTTCGTAAAACAGGAGAAGACATTAACAATAATAAACAGTTAAGATTTTGATGTGCTTGAGAGATGAGACACTTAATTCCAATATTAAATAGAGAAATATCAAACAACGACTATGAAATAAATTACTTTATTGTGTTTTGTCTCAAAACAAAGCGGCGTTATTTTGCGGATCACAAAGCGGTTTCATGTTGCCCGAATTAAGGGTTAAGTTCAAGTACCTCGGGGCACGCTTTGTTATATTCATTTATTGCTTTTCGAGCGTTGTTTAGATTAAAGTTGAAACTTCTATTGGACCCTGAGCGAATCAAGGACTATTTTTAAAATCCATGATCATTTTAATATGATATTTACGTTTTATTTTTTGTGTACAGTATTATTTTGCTTATTAAAAAACTCTTTTTACTTATATATATTTTTTAGCGAATTCACTAACTATTTCTGCCGGCAAATATCCATTTCGGCTTTCACGGCAAATAAAAGTGTGATATAGGCGTAAGAATAAAACCATCGTTCTCTTTCCGTAGGGCATATGAGTAGTATGAGGCATATTGTATGACTTAGGCAAAAACCTTGTAAATGGTAATGGTTACCGACATTTGGTGGAATAACCATCTCGAAAAACATCAAAACATCATTAAGTGACCGGTGAAGGGCAACAGTGTCTAAGATACGAAGTATCCTGTACGATCGTTAATACGCTCACCAAGCTAGTTAGCTCCTTGTTCAGCCTAATCCCATCAAAATATAGCATACCTCTTCCTCTATCATCAAAAATCTTTATACTTTTAATTTCTCCATAAACTTCTTTATACACCTACATTAAGATATCCCAGTGATTTTGTCTTTTCAGGGTTGAGTGTTACAACGTAGTCATAGGCATGCATGTAACTTGCACGGAAAAAAATTAACAGTAGCATTCGGTTTTTATTTAACAAGAGTAGTAAAAACATATGGTTGTTTCTTTGCACAAGTAATATACATCGTTTATACAATGCATAAATAATTTTTAGTATGTTTTCCACCTAACAACAGAATTTTGAATCACTCATTCACAAAAGTATAAAGATTACATTCTTTTTTTTTATAAAATGTTACATAACCATCGACAATATCGGCTGACCGTTATACGCGTTTGACATTTTTCCGGAAAGATTTATGGTCGCTACGTTAGAAAGATTGCTGCCATTTTTTAGAATAGATAATTTTCTTCAGATCTATGGGCTCAAGATACTCCTACATATAACAAATTATTCTTACTGACAAGCACACAAATATCTTATTAAAATTTCTACAACCAATTTTTATTAATCTTAAATAATATTACAAATGCGAAAATGGGTTTCTATGTTACACATAAAACTTTTAACTGATTTTGTTGAATTTTCTTACAAAAAAGGTACATTATTTTTATACTAATTTATTTATATAGGTAAATATTCATATATCCTCGTAAGTATGAACACACGTGACTGAAGCACAAATATTCACGTTCATCACACAAATATACCTCTAACGGGATCGTCACTTCAGCCGTCTTACAAAAGCGACTTGGCATTTTTAAATAAAATATATTCATGCACAGATTTGTCATCAGGCATTAGAAACCACACACTTTTCGTCCTTTTAAAACAAATAACGCTATTTTTACCGTACATTTATCATGATCGTATAATTTTTTTTCTCTGTATCTCCTAGTCTAATTGAGGTAGTACACGGTTCGTTGGCTTAAAAACACTATCTGGAGTTATATGTTTAATTTTTTTAAACTTTAATTAAAAAAAGAAAATTATATTTATATTTACAATATTTACTAACTAAAAATTACAATGGTCCTATGCTTACTTCCCGTGGTATGATATCAAGAAGGCTTGCTGCATTTTCGTGTTGAATGCTGAATTTTATCCTTTGTGCAAGAGAATAACCAGCCCTCTTATCACCAGCGGCTACGACCAGTCACAGATAAAATTATTTTTTTTTGAGCTTTTGCCCACATGAATTAATGTAGATGAAGAGAAGCTAAGTATAAATTTTCGTATTAAGTATAAATTCGGCTATAAGCAATATTTTAATTGATTTTAAAATATTTAAGTTATGCTGAACTTTTTATTCCTGCCCAAGTGTAAATGATCCCGCCCGTGTCTAAACATTTGACTATAATTTTAAAAGTAGGCAGGTCTTGTATCTATAGCTTATCTAAAGCTATCAATAGATAGCTAAAGATTAGATATAATAATCATTTAAATGATAAAAATATTCAATGCATATTTTATATCACACGCAGAATTTTTAAATCTTTCATTTACAAACGCTGAATATTTTTAAGGCAAATTTAAAAATACTATCACAAATTCATTTGCCTAAAATAATCTTTAGATTACGTTAATTGGTTTCAGAATTATTTTCGTCAATTAGCGTTTCTAATTAGAGAATACTTTCATCGCTTTCTCGCTTAGTATAAGGTCACCGGGATAAAATAATGATATTAATTAAAAAAATGTTTCACTTCAAATTGAGACAATTGACAAAAACTCGAGTCTCTAGACTCAAAATTCCGACTACCCAACCACTCAGCTATCATGACTTTTGAAGAATGAGCTATTAACTTAATTTCAATCATACAGGTTTTCTGTATACTTTTTATAATTTTATAAAAAAAAAAAACATTTTTTGTTATGGCTACCCATAAATCTGCCAATGAGATATGGAAATAAAAGTGATACTTAATTACATACACACACAACATACCAATGCCGTGTGGTATAGGCGTACTAATTCTACTGTCCCCTCTTTTCCCGTGAGTGTTGTAAGAGGCGACCCAAGGAAAAGCCTTGAAAATGCAGTGGGCTACCGACAAACAGCGGTGTAACTGTCTTGAAAAACAATAGACCAACATTCAGTAGACGGGTGACGGGGCAGTAGCGTCTAGTATGCACGATGTCTGCGATCGCCAATCTTGTCAAGCGTAGCGATTATGGCAAACCCACATTCACATCATGACGGAAGTGATAACAAATATCAAAACTATTCAAAAACAAGCATCGATCAGTGTGACGTAGATATCTTTTAATCAAGTTCTATCAAGATTTGTTAACCAGTTTATCTGAAAAAAAAATTAAACAGAAAGACAGATATTTATCTTCACTAATATTAATATTACTATATTAATATAGTGTTGATCTATATTTCTCAATTTAAAACTATTGAAAGTTTCAGTTTGTATTTGCCAGCAAACATTCATTCATAAAAAGTGATCGCGCAATGAAACACAAAACTCAATATTCGCAATTCCCGGACAACGAACGTTCGTTTCCCGGACAGGTCAGTGTAGAAAAACCACTTTATTCTACAATTATTAGGTCGTATTGTTTGAGGTGCCTTCGTTGTTTCCATAACACAAGTGCTTTTCCTGCTTACTTTGGGGTCGGAGAAATGTATACGATGTAGTCCCTATCTATACATGTTCAATAACTCAATTTACTTAAGTGGGATTGGGGATATATTTTTGTAGGTAGTACATAAAATGCTTTACCACCGGAAACTCAGAGAACGACTTTTATAACAAACCTTAATTCCACGAGAACGTCCAAACCTAGACCCACATAAATTGAGTAAGGTATCCTGACATGTATTTTAGAGGAAATATGAAAATAAGAAAAGAGGATATTACGAAAAGATCAGAAGTAAATTTATAAATAACTACAAACAACTAACTAGATGACTATATTCTATGATATGAAAAACTTATTTATTACGTAATCAACTTCATTCATGAAACGAAAGATGATAAGTCACGATAGCTGAGTGGTTGGGTGGTCGGAATTTCGAGTCAATAGACCCGAGTTCGATCCCCAAGTGTTAGGCTCATAGCAATAGTTTTCTTCAAACTTATTTACCATTTATATCTTTGAATTGGAAATAAAGACAGTGACTGGCTCACCTCCTATTACGTTATCCCAAAAACATGTCTTCGTTGAAAGGTAGGTCGAAAGCACTTTATAGTTTACACATCTGCGTTTCCCGGTATTGGAAATAGTGTGAAGATATTTATTATTTATTATGAAAGATGATGCTTAGACATTTAACCTTGACAAACTAAAAATAGCATATTTCAAAACATACACATACTAGCTAATGCCCGTAACTTCGCTCGTTTGAAAGCTTTTATATTGCAATTTTTTGTAATGTCCACCCTCAGGGTCACTTATAGCAATACCTTAAGCAATAATTTACAGAATACATTTTTTCTTTACAATTCCGGTGATATGATTATATGGTTGTATAATCAGAATTCGAATCACGAAGGCCGAGTTCGATCCCCAAGTGTTAGGCTCATAGCAATAGTTTTTCTTCAAACTTATTTACCATTTATATCTTTGAATTGGAAATAAAGACAGTGACTGGCTCACCTCCTATTACGTTATCCCAAAAAACATGTCTTCGTTGAAAGGTAGGTCGAAAGCACTTTATAGTTTACACATCTGCGTTTCCCGGTATTGGAAATAGTGTGAAGATATTTCGTTACTGTGCTTTAATGTCAATAGCTAAAGTATATCAAAGTGAATTAGAGAAACTAACTAATATAGTAATTTCACTCTGAACAGTCCAATTAACATATGATCGAAATTAGTTTTACCCTAAAACTACAACTCAAACAGTACAGCATAAAACATCTTCGATGGAAACCGACATGTCGTGCACAAAGATTGCAGATACTTTTTATCGTCACGCGTCCCAGAACTGGGATAGACACAGATCTAGAGAAGTAAATCCTTTCGACCCAATTTTCGTCGAAGCTTTTTAGAACAACGTGATAGGTGGTGAATGGTAAGTGGCCTATATCCGTCTTAGTGTCAAAGTAACAGCACAATATACTTGCCGTGCCTCGAATATAAATATTTATTTTGACGACCATGGCGGTCGAGTAGCGTTTACAACGGGTTTCGATGGTATCGCAGCTCCGAGGTGTCGGTTTCGATTTCCGAACGGGGCAATATACAAAATCACTTTTTCAAAATATTTGGGATCTGGGTCTTTGTGGTAACTTCGTCTTTTATGATCCGATAGCACCGGTTACCTGCACTCACCAGGCGAAACGCATAAGTTTGTTAGACTATTCATGTCGGTATTCTATGAGGTCGTGGTACTTCCCCGGTCGAGCCGGCCCATTCATGCAACAACAAAAGCTGATGCGTCGCTCTACCACTGTTGAAGTACATTTTACTGGGTACAGTATTAAAGTCACGATAGCCGAGTGGTTGGGTGGTCGGAATTTCGAGTCAATAGACCCGAGTTCGATCCCCAAGTGTTAGGCTCATAGCAATAGTTTTCTTCAAACTTATTTACCATTTATATCTTTGAATTGGAAATAAAGACAGTGACTGGCTCACCTCCTATTACGTTATCCCAAAAACATGTCTTCGTTGAAAGGTAGGTCGAAAGCACTTTATAGTTTACACATCTGCGTTTCCCGGTATTGGAAATAGTGTGAAGATATTTCGTTACTGTGCTTTAATGTCAATAGCTAAAGTATATCAAAGTGAATTAGAGAAACTAACTAATATAGTAATTTCACTCTGAACAGTCCAATTAACATATGATCGAAATTAGTTTTACCCTAAAACTACAACTCAAACAGTACAGCATAAAACATCTTCGATGGAAGGTGGGTCGAAGGGACTTAATTGTCTAAACTAGACCTCTGTTTACCCTGTACTGAGAATTGGGTATCGAACTCGGGTGTCTTTACTCGGAATTCGGACCACCCAACCACTAGGCTAGACTTTTGTATAATGAGCTGGTAACTGTAATTTTATAAATAAAATTATTTTTTGTTATGGCTACCCATATATCGGCCAATGAGATATGGAAATAGAAGTGAAACTTAATTACATACACACACAACATACCAATGCCGTGTGTTATAGGCGTACTAATTCTACCGTCCCCTCTTTTCCAGTGAGTGTTGTAAGAGGCGACCCAAGGGAAAGCCTTGAAAATGCAGTGGGCTACCGACAAATAGAGGTGTAACAGTCTTGCAAAAAAAAGGACCAAAATTCAGTAGACGGGTGGCGGGGCAGTAGCGTCTAGTATGCACGATGTCTGCGATCGCCAATCTTGTCAAACGTAGCGATTATGGCAAATCCACATTCACATCATGAGTGATAACAAATATCAAAATTAAACAGAAAGACAAATATTTACCTTCACTAATATTAATACAGTGTTGATCTATATAGTGTTGATCAATTGAAAACTATTGAAAGTTTCAGTATGTATTTGTCAGCAAACATTCATACATACAAAGTGATCGCACAATGAAACACAAAACTCAATATTCGCAATTCCCGGATAACGAACGTTCGATTCCCGGACAGGTCAGTGTAAAAAATCCACTTTATTCTACAATTGTTAGGTCGAGTTGTTTGAGGTGCCTTCGTTGTCTCCATAACACAAGTGCTTTTGCTGCTTTCTTTGGGATCAGAGGAATGTATACAATGTAGTCCCTATCTATACATGAATATACCTTCTTAGTCATTTACTCAATTTACTTAAGTGGCATAAGGGATATATTTTTGTAGGTAGTACTAAAAATGTTTTACTACCGGAAACTCAGGGAACGACTTTTATAACGAACCTTAATTCTACGAGAGCACCCAACCCTTGTATAAGTGATCCATAACTCCCATTACCGTTATTACGTTGAATTCTAAATTTATATAGCTTGTAGCAAAAGAAGTTCTCAACTTTCACTTAAGAAAATAAATATTGAAAGAAAACAATAACAATTATTGTTATTTTTAATATTTATTAATCTATTATTTAACTGACAATACGTTAAAAGAGAAACTTAACTAAATAAAATTTCAATATCCTGCCGACAGTCAGACCAGAGACAATATAGTAAAAGTTAATTTCTACATTGAGTCGTCCGGGAATCGAATTCGGTACCTCAGAGCTGGAGATACCATGAAAACTGGTGTACACATCACTGATCCACAGAGATCATCTATGTACATACATATGTTTATTGTATTCGTTGGCTTGGACACTAAGACGGTGATTAGCCTGTCACGTTGTCCCGAATAAATTTTGATGAAAGGTGAAAAATTTGTGAAGATAAAAAATTATAAACTTCAGACCAACACAATTGTTTCTGTTCCAGAGACTGGAAATCTAATTTTATCTATATAAAGCTTTCAGATGAAACCTTAACCCACATAAATTGAGTAAGGTATCCTGACATGTATTTTAGAGGAAATATGAAAATAAGAAAAGAGGATATTACGAAAAAGATCAGAAGTAAATTTATAAATAACTACAAACAACTAACTAGATGACTGTATTCTATGATATGAAAAAACTTATTTATTACGTAATCAACTTCATTCATGAAACGAAAGATGATAAGTCACGATAGCTGAGTGGTTGGGTGGTCGGAATTTCGAGTCAATAGACCCGAGTTCGATCCCCAGTTGGTAGGCTCGTACCAATGGGTTTTTCAAAAACTTATGTACGAATATCGTTGGCTTGGACATAAAGATGGCGGCGGGCTCACCACCTGTCTCGTTGTCCCGAAAATATCTTCGATGGAAGGTGGGTCGAAGGGACTTAATTGTCTTTACTCGACCTCTGTCTACCCCTGTATTGGGAAGTGCGTGAAGATATTTATTATTTATTATGAAAGATGATGCTTAAACATTTAACCGTGACAGACTAAAAATAGTATGTTTCAAAACATACACATGCTAGCTAATGCCCGTAACTTCGCTCGAAAGTTTTTTATATTGCAATTTTTTGTAATATCCACCCTCAGGGTCTCACATATATACTACCTTAAACAATAATTTACAGAATAAAACTTTTCTTTACAATTCCGGTTATATGATTATATGGTTGTATGATCCAGATTCGAGTCATGAGGCCGTGTTCGATCCCCAAGCGTTAGGCTTGTAGCAATAGTTTTTTAAAACTTATATCTTTGAATTGGAAATAAAGACTGTGACTGGCTCACCACTTATTACGTTGTCCCAAAAAATATTGCGTCCCAGAACTGGGGTAGACACAGATCTAGAGAGTTAAGTCCTTGTCTTTCCAAAATTTTTGGGGTCTGGGTCTTTGTGGTAACTTTTATTTGATATGATCCGATAACACAAGTGATTTAGTTATATAATTTAGAATCAGCACAATGTATGCGATGGTGTCCCTGTCTATGTATTTATTTATTATTATATATTTATTACACAAATGTTTGCTTCTATCAATTTCGAACCGACTTAGGTTACAAGGCAGGGTTACTAACAACTAAGCTGGTCGTTAATGGATTTTCATAAAGAAAACTCCTGGTATTAGTATTAACATCATTATTTCACTGTTAAGGCAGAGAAAAAAATCTTTTGGTAAATTTATGCGTATTGTTCTCCAGCTCTCATTTTAATGAAGCTTATGAAGGAGTTTATTGTTTACTAACTTGTTGTTTATTCTGAAATAGTTAGTGAAATCAAATTTTATATACTCGTAAATATTTGTTAGTTTTTGATAGAGTGATTACTGTTATCCTTGAACTATATTAATCTTATATAATTTATTTTATATAAAAGAAATTATATAAGATTAATATAATAGATAAGATAAGACAAACTAGCAATATCAACAAAATGTATATCTATAAACTGTAATGTATAATACTCAAAGGCGGTCGGACTCTCGGGCTCTTGTATTTAAGAAAGCATATTTTATTGTGAAATTTAATAACAAAATCCAGTATTACTTATATGCTTTAAAATAAAATTTAAAAAAAAAATTTGTGTGCGATTCACACACGACAGAAGTGAAAGTAAATCTACAAAACAATGAGATGAATATACAAAGTTTATTTATAAAATATTATGTATATTTCTGTCTCATTCTTTGCTACCTCTATCCTACACGTCTATTTATTTGTGTCTCTTGCCATTCGTTTCTTCCGTTGTATCCAGTTTGAAATCATAACGATTCTACAGAAGTTTCACTTCATAAATTAAATATCTTCACGCCATTCCCAATATAGGGGTAGACAGAGGTCTGGACAATTCAGTCTTTTCGACCCACCTTCCACCGAAGACATTTTCGGGACCACGTGACTAGTGGTGTGCCCATCGCCATCTCTCATCGTAATAAGTAATCGTACATAAGTTTTGAAAAAATCCAATGATACGAGCCTTGGGGATCGAAGTCGTGACTCAATTCCGACCATCCCACCACGCGACTATCGTGACTGCTCAATAAAATTTATTTAACAATGCAATAAAATTTATTTAACAATGCAATAAAATTTACTTTATAAATTATATTCACACTTGTATTGAAATTGTTTCTCAAATATATTTTCGTAAAACAGGAGAAGTTACATTTTGATGTGCTTGAGAGATGAGACACTTAATTCCAACACTAAATAGAAGTGAAACAACCACTATGAAATAAATTACTTTATTGTGTTCTGTCTGAAAACAAAGCGGAGTTATTTTGCGGATCACAAAGCGGTTTCAAGTTGCCCGAATTAAGGGTTAAGTTCAAGTCTGAGGTACTTGAACTTAACCCATAAATTGAGTAAGGTATCCTGACATGTATTTTAGAGGAAATATGAAAATAAGAAAAGAGGATATTACCCGAAAAAAGATCAAATGAGAATTTATAAATATTAAATAAATAATAATAAAATAAATAAATAAATAATAATAAAATAAATAAATAAATAAATAAATAAATATCTTAACGCAAGTCCCAATACAGGGGTAGACAGAGGTCTGGACAATTCAGTCTTTTCGACCCACCTTCCACCGAAGACATTTTCGGGACCACGTGACTAGTGGTGTGCCCATCGCCATCTCTCATCGTAATAAGTAATCGTACATAAGTTTTGAAAAAATCCAATGATACGAGCCTTGGGGATCGAAGTCGTGACTCAATTCCGACCATCCCACCACGCGACTATCGTGACTGCTCAATAAAATTTATTTAACAATGCAATAAAATTTACTTTATAAATTATATTCACACTTGTATTGAAATTGTTTCTCAAATATATTTTCGTAAAACAGGAGAAGTTACATTTTGATGTGCTTGAGAGATGAGACACTTAATTCCAACACTAAATAGAAGTGAAACAACCACTATGAAATAAATTACTTTATTGTGTTCTGTCTGAAAACAAAGCGGAGTTATTTTGCGGATCACAAAGCGGTTTCAAGTTGCCCGAATTAAGGGTTAAGTTCAAGTCTGAGGTACTTGAACTTAACCCTTAATTGCATTAACGCATACTTTTTTATACTCACTTATTGCTTTTTGAGCGTCATTTAGATTAAAGTTGTAACTGTAATATTACACCCTGAGTGCATCAAGGACTATTTTTAAAATCCATGTCAATTTTATTATTATATTCACTTTTATTACATTTTACTGTGTACAACATTATTTTGCTTATTAAAAAAACTCTTTTTACTGATATACATTTTTATAAATATTAAATAAATAATAATAAAATAAATAAATATCTTAACGCAAGTCCCAATACAGGGGTAGACAGAGGTCTAGTCTGGACAATTCAGTCTTTTCGACCCACCTTCCACCGAAGACATTTTCGGGACCACGTGACTAGTGGTGTGCCCATCGCCATCTCTCATCGTAATAAGTAATCGTACATAAGTTTTGAAAAAATCCAATGATACGAGCCTTGGGGATCGAAGTCGTGACTCAATTCCGACCATCCCACCACGCGACTATCGTGACTGCTCAATAAAATTTATTTAACAATGCAATAAAATTTACTTTATAAATTATATTCACACTTGTATTGAAATTGTTTCTCAAATATATTTTCGTAAAACAGGAGAAGTTACATTTTGATGTGCTTGAGAGATGAGACACTTAATTCCAACACTAAATAGAAGTGAAACAACCACTATGAAATAAATTACTTTATTGTGTTCTGTCTGAAAACAAAGCGGAGTTATTTTGCGGATCACAAAGCGGTTTCAAGTTGCCCGAATTAAGGGTTAAGTTCAAGTCTGAGGTACTTGAACTTAACCCTTAATTGCATTAACGCATACTTTTTTATACTCACTTATTGCTTTTGAGCGTCATTTAGATTAAAGTTGTAACTGTAATATTACACCCTGAGTGCATCAAGGACTATTTTTAAAATCCATGTCAATTTTATTATTATATTCACTTTTATTACATTTTACTGTGTACAACATTATTTTGCTTATTAAAAACTCTTTTTACTGATATACATTTTATAAATATTAATATAAAAATCGTAATTTTATTTAAGGATTAATTTACACAATATACAATGCGATTTAATTATTTATTTTTAAAATCCATGTCAATTTTATTATTATATTCACTTTTATTACATTTTACTGTGTACAACATTATTTTGCTTATTAAAAACTCTTTTTACTGATATACATTTTATAAATATTAATATAAAAATCGTAATTTTATTTAAGGATTAATTTACACAATATACAATGCGATTTAATTATTTATTTTTAAAATGTTAATATTCGTCTATATTTGTGAACGGCACATTGTTGAATAAATGTTTGCCCATTCTATTATATTCTATTCTATTCTATTCTGTCCTATCCTATCCTATCCTATCCTATCCTATCCTATCCTATCCTATCCTATCCCATCCTATCCCATCTTATCCCATCCTATCCCATCCTATCCCGTCTTATCCCATCCTATCCAATTCTATCCTATCCTATCCTATTCTATTCTATCCTATCCTATCCTATCCTATCCTATCCTATCCTATCCTATCCTATCCTATCCTATCCTATCCTATCCTATCCTATCCTATCCTATCCTATCCTATCCTATCCTATCCTATCCTATCCTATCCTATCCTATCCTATCCTATCCTATCCTATCCTATCCTATCCTATCCTATCCTATCCTATCCTATCCTATCCTATCCTATCCTATCCTATCCTATCCTATCCTATCCTATCCTATCCTATCCTATCCTATCCTATCCTATCCTATCCTATCCTATCCTATCCTATCCTATCCTATCCTATCCTATCCTATCCTATCCTATCCTATCCTATCCTATCCTATCCTATCCTATCCTATCCTATCCTATCCTATCCTATCCTATCCTATCCTATCCTATCCTATCCTATCCTATCCTATCCTATCCTATCCTATCCTATCCTATCCTATCCTATCCTATCCTATCCTATCCTATCCTATCCTATCCTATCCTATCCTATCCTATCCTATCCTATCCTATCCTATCCTATCCTATCCTATCCTATCCTATCCTATCCTATCCTATCCTATCCTATCCTATCCTATCCTATCCTATCCTATCCTATCCTATCCTATCCTATCCTATCCTATCCTATCCTATCCTATCCTATCCTATCCTATCCTATCCTATCCTATCCTATCCTATCCTATCCTATCCTATCCTATCCTATCCTATCCTATCCTATCCTATCCTATCCTATCCTATCCTATCCTATCCTATCCTATCCTATCCTATCCTATCCTATCCTATCCTATCCTATCCTATCCTATCCTATCCTATCCTATCCTATCCTATCCTATCCTATCCTATCCTATCCTATCCTATCCTATCCTATCCTATCCTATCCTATCCTATCCTATCCTATCCTATCCTATCCTATCCTATCCTATCCTATCCTATCCTATCCTATCCTATCCTATCCTATCCTATCCTATCCTATCCTATCCTATCCTATCCTATCCTATCCTATCCTATCCTATCCTATCCTATCCTATCCTATCCTATCCTATCCTATCCTATCCTATCCTATCCTATCCTATCCTATCCTATCCTATCCTATCCTATCCTATCCTATCCTATCCTATCCTATCCTATCCTATCCTATCCTATCCTATCCTATCCTATCCTATCCTATCCTATCCTATCCTATCCTATCCTATCCTATCCTATCCTATCCTATCCTATCCTATCCTATCCTATCCTATCCTATCCTATCCTATCCTATCCTATCCTATCCTATCCTATCCTATCCTATCCTATCCTATCCTATCCTATCCTATCCTATCCTATCCTATCCTATCCTATCCTATCCTATCCTATCCTATCCTATCCTATCCTATCCTATCCTATCCTATCCTATCCTATCCTATCCTATCCTATCCTATCCTATCCTATCCTATCCTATCCTATCCTATCCTATCCTATCCTATCCTATCCTATCCTATCCTATCCTATCCTATCCTATCCTATCCTATCCTATCCTATCCTATCCTATCCTATCCTATCCTATCCTATCCTATCCTATCCTATCCTATCCTATCCTATCCTATCCTATCCTATCCTATCCTATCCTATCCTATCCTATCCTATCCTATCCTATCCTATCCTATCCTATCCTATCCTATCCTATCCTATCCTATCCTATCCTATCCTATCCTATCCTATCCTATCCTATCCTATCCTATCCTATCCTATCCTATCCTATCCTATCCTATCCTATCCTATCCTATCCTATCCTATCCTATCCTATCCTATCCTATCCTATCCTATCCTATCCTATCCTATCCTATCCTATCCTATCCTATCCTATCCTATCCTATCCTATCCTATCCTATCCTATCCTATCCTATCCTATCCTATCCTATCCTATCCTATCCTATCCTATCCTATCCTATCCTATCCTATCCTATCCTATCCTATCCTATCCTATCCTATCCTATCCTATCCTATCCTATCCTATCCTATCCTATCCTATCCTATCCTATCCTATCCTATCCTATCCTATCCTATCCTATCCTATCCTATCCTATCCTATCCTATCCTATCCTATCCTATCCTATCCTATCCTATCCTATCCTATCCTATCCTATCCTATCCTATCCTATCCTATCCTATCCTATCCTATCCTATCCTATCCTATCCTATCCTATCCTATCCTATCCTATCCTATCCTATCCTATCCTATCCTATCCTATCCTATCCTATCCTATCCTATCCTATCCTGTCCTGTCCTGTCCTGTCCTGTCCTGTCCTGTCCTGTCCTATCCTATTCTTTTTTTTTTTTTTTTTTTTTTTTTTTTTTTTTTTTCTGCGTCGGCAGGGGTAAATCCTCATGGATTCCATGGGCCCGGGCCAGATGGTATGCCCGACTCTACTGAGAAGGTGACTCAGTAACCTACGGACTAAAACCCCCTTCCGTTAGATCTCCCGTGCTCTCCAAAACCGCTTGCGCATTACTTCAGAGAGTCTTTTGTCTTTTACCTTGTAGCTTCTTGTCTTTGTCTTTCGTCTTTTCCCCTTACTCTCATTATTTCCCTGAACATTTCCGCATACTTATCCCAACCAACTTTACTTTTCGTCACTCTTCCTATCACGTTTTCTGCTGTCACTTTTCCATCGTTTCCTTCCGTTTTCTCTCTTACCTTGTTGAAGTTTGTACATTCAAACAGGGCGTGCTCTGGTGTGTCTACGTGTTTGCAGTATGAGCATATGTCATTTTCTGCTTTCCCTATTGCATGGGGATAGGTATTGAAGACTCCATGTCCACTTAGAGCTTGTGTCCGTAATCTGTCTATTTCTCCATGTTTTCTTTCCATCCAGGGTCTGAGATTGGGTATGATTTTTCGGGTCCACGTACCTTTTCCCTTCTTCTGCCAGTCTTGCTCCCATTCTGTCATTGTACGAGATCTTTCTTTTTCTTTTGTTATTGGCTTTTCATAGTTGTGGCGGTGGCGTTCTTGAGCTAGACGTTCTATTGGTATCAGACCCGCTATCACCAAAACCGCATCCAAAGAAATGGTACGATAGGCTCCACAGATGCGTATTGCGAGCCGCCGTTGTAGTTTGCTGAACAAGTTCTTATATTTCGCCACGCTCATGACTTTTGCCCACACCGGTGCTCCAGAGAGCTGTAATGCTCTCTTGAGCACCGGTAATGATTGTATTGCGGACGCCAACAGTCTGCGCTTGCTTGATCTTGGTCCTCCTTTTCTGGGCATAATTTGACCAAGAGCAACCTGACGGTTGCTCTTGGTCAATTATATCTTTCAGCTTTTCCAGTCACTTCTTCTATATATTTATGGAACTTCAAACTTTTATCGAACCCGATACCGAGGTAATTTAGTCTGTCTGTTGGCACCACTCTGACGCCCTGTACGGTGAAATAGATCTCGCTCAATTTCCTTCTGCCACTTAAGACGATTGCCTCTGTCTTTTCTGGTGTCAAGTGCAGTCTCTTCTGTTTCATCCATTCGCTTATCTTTTCCAGGGCTGTGTTCGCTATTGTCATTACTTCCTTTTCTTTTCTCGCTGTAACCACCAAGGCAGGTCATCAGCGAAGCCTATCAGTTGTGCCCCTGTTCCCAGTTTAAGGCGTAGTACCCCAACGTACAATATTTTCCATAAATTTGGGCCCAGTATTGAGCCCTGCGAAACGCCACCGGTGACCCTTTTCTTTACGACAGTTCCCGCGCCGTCCGTCAGTGTGATGTATCTATCCTGGAGGTAGCTGCTTATGATGTTGTATATGTATTGTGGTATGCCTTTTGCAGCAATTTCCTCCAGGATGAGTTCCCATGATGCCGAGTTAAAAGCATTTCGAACGTCAAGGGCCACTACGGCGCAGATTCTTCTGGTCCGATAGGTTCCTCGCCTCGCGTCTTCTCGTATCTCTAACAGCTTGTTGGCTGCATCAACTGTGGACCTCCCCCCTTCCTAAAACCGTACTGTGAATCATGTAGCCAATCCGATTCCATTAAGTGTTTTTCAATTCTGCCTTGTATCAATGACTCTAGGAGCTTTTCATAACAGTCCAGTAGACACAACGGCCTGTGCCCCGCAGGATCTTCAGCGGGTTTGCCTGGTTTTCTAAGTAGGACTAGTCTAGCTATTTTCCAGCTGTTGGGGAAAACGCCAGACTCCAATACCTACTGCAACACAAGCCTTATGCTATCTTGTATTACCTCTACTGCTAGCTTTACGATCTCCGGCGGAATTTAGTTAGGTCCGGGGGCTTTCTTGAGCTTTATGCGAGCTTTTAGTCGGGTGATCTCCTCCTCGGTTACCTCTGAGAACTCCTGTGGCTTTCTAGGGACGCAGTCCCTTTTATTCCTTCTTTCAGCCTCTTTACGGTATCAGCGTATGTGGTTATCCCTCTTTCTATAAATATTATCTCGTCCCGCTTTTCTGATTCTGTATTGACTCCTTGTGGCTTTAATTGAGACCTCTTTATTTCCCATCTCTTCCACTATTGTGGTCAGTTCTGTCAGAAGCTCATATATGTCCTTCTGACTTCGTCCGTCCTGTTTTGTAGCATCATGGAACATAATTACAGCACTTGTTTTGTCCGTCTGTCTCCCCTCTTTTGTTTTGATGGTGGTTGCTCGTTCCACCATCACATATGCTCTCCCTGCGCATGCCATTCTCTCACCCTTGGTGACTTCTGGGTATCGGCTTAAAACCCTCCTAGTCAGCCTCGAGTAAGTTTTCTTCCTCTCATCACAGAAGTAGACAATACAGCCGGTGGTTCTGTGGAAAATGTCCCCGTGGCCTATCTTTATCCTTTTGTAGCTGTCCTGCGTCCAGTTTATATTTGATACTTTCAAGAAATCGTGGTATCTGTCAATCATCTGATCGTCTCATTCAAACAGATGATTATCGTCAGTCTCTCGCTTGTGTAATGTCTTGAGTTCCTTGATTTCCTCCTCTAGTTTCCTAATCTTTTCTTCTTTCTCCTTTTTTGTAATTTTCGAACTTTTGCTCCATTTCTGTTGGTTTGTTTGTATCATCCCTGTACCTTATTGCTACCCGTTCCATCAGTCCTGGGAGGTCAATTAATAGGTCTTCGGTCTATTAAAAGGTGTCTTAAGTTCTTTTAATACCTCCGGTGGCGTTCGTTTAGTTGACTCCCGGGTCTTCCACCTGTTCCCAGTCTCTTTTTAGTATCGTCACACTTTGAACCTCAAAATTCTTTCCTGTATGTCCTTGATAACTGAGGTCGTCATCCTCAGAGTATGTGGCGTTTGCTGACTTTATTTCGTCTTCCTTCTCTCTTCCCTTTCTGGACTGCAAAACTTTGAGTTAAGAGATCCGAGTTTGATCCCCAAGGCGAACCAATGGGTTTTCAAAAAAAACTTCTGTACGATTTATAAAGATGGCTTGGATATAGAGGCCGCGATGGACTCACCACCTACTACCCCTTCTTCCTCTGTCTCCCCTATATTGGTACGAGCTTACCACCTAGGGATCGAACTCAGGTCTTTTAACTCAAACCACACTTCAATCTCCCAGCCAGCTATATACTTTTTACTTTCTATTGGATTATAAAGATTTTTCAAGGCTTTTATTTTAATCACTTCTTATGACATTAACGAAAAAAGAAGAGTAGTAGGGGTACCATGTGCGGTCACTACAAGACAGTAGATTAATGTTTAGTTTTGAAAAATACATATTTTATTTTAAAGGCATATGATTATGGGATTATGATTATTTGAGCAGAAAATAATCTATGATGAAAGTCAAAGGTGATTACAATCGAAGATCCGTATAAAAATAGACTTCAATTTGCGAAGATTTACGCCCGCAATAATTCTTATCAGAAAATAATAAAAATTTTCAGGACGTCATTCAAAGAACTCCGCTATTAGACTTTCGATAGAATGAGAATATTTTCACAAATATAATGATTAATATATAAATGTATGTACTAAGGTTGTATCATCTTTTATGATAAGGATAATTAAAATTTTATCAGGAACCAATTAAAAGCCTCGGCTTGGTCATCACCACACGACGATCTTCGTGAACGAGTGGCATACCGGTTTTCATATCGACATCCGTGTCGGGTACGATTCTCAGATGTAACAATGTAGTAAATCACTTTTTCTACAATGTTGACGACCATCTGTGGTGCCAGGTGCCGGGTTCGATTTCCGGACGGGACAATGCGGAAAAACTACCTAAAAAAACACTTTTTCTGCATTTTCTCGGGTGTGGGTGTTTGTGGTGCCTTCGTAGTTTCCGATTCAATACTACAAGCACTTTAATAATTTATTCATAATTTTCTTCATGCACATTGTTGAGATATCCGAGTGCTCTCGTCTTTCCATGATCGAGTGCTTTCTAAGGAAGATGAAGTTCAAAAGATCTAACGTTACGATTCTATCTTTGGCCACTTACGTCCACTTTGTTCCTTACAGTCGTTGTACTCTTCTCAATTTTACTGTTAAAGTGATTCTAATATACAATATACACTGTGTATATACTGTGAATCTCTTTTTGTTAGGAACATATAGAATTTCACTACAGTAAAGCTTATATATTTATTCTAGAAAAACATATGATAGAGACAGCATATTACAATATCGACTGCAACCAACAAAGTGTAAGGCTATGCTGATGGTAATTTTTTTTATAAATAATGAGGTGGGGCGTACTCACTATACTCTAACTTTTCCACAGTTTTTTCTGTAATTTAGATAGAATACAATTATATATTTCGACAAAGGCATGCATGGAACTTGCATGGAAAAAATTTAACAGTAGCATTCGGTTTTATTTAACTAGTAGTAAAGTAGTAAAGACTAGTAGTAGTAGTAAAAACATATGGTTGTTGCTTTGCACAATATACATCGTTTATATAATGCATACATAATTTTTAGTATGTTTTCCACCTAACACAGAATTTTCAATCACTAATTTATTTTTAAATAAAAAGTATAAAAGATTATATTTTTAATAAAATATATTTATATAAAATAGGCTAACCGTTATACGCGTTTGGCATTTTTCCGGAAAGATTTATGGTCGTTACGTTAGAAAAATTGCTGCCATTTTTTAAAATAGATAATTTCCTTCAGACCTATTGGCTCAAGGTACTCGTACGTATAACAAATTATACTTACTGAAAAGCATACAAATATCTTCTTTCAATTTCTACAATCAATTTATATTAATCCTAAATAATATTACGAATGGGAAAATGTTTAATTAAATCTTATCTTCACGCAATTTCCACTGTGGGGGAAGGCATAGATCTTGACAATAAAATTTTTTAGACTCATTATCCGCCAGTTTCACATCCTGTCGCAATCTTAAGATACAATATTTTTATACACATTTATTTACATAGGTAAATATTCATATATACGTATGAACATAGTGACTGGAGCACAAATATTCACGTTCATCTCACAAATATTTGCCTCTAACGGGATTCGAACCCGCAAACCTTAATTTCGAAGGCAGAGTTCAGACCAACTAGGCTATTCACTTTAGTAACTGTATTAATATGCTATTGCAAATAAATAAAATAAATAAATATCTTCACGCAATTCCCAATACAGGGGTAGACAGAGGTCAAGTCTAGACAATTAAGTCCCTTTGACCCACCTTCCACCGAAGATATTTTCGGGACAACGAGACAGGTGGTGAGCCCGTTGCCGTCTTTATGTGCAAGCCAACGATATAGTTCGTACCATTGTTAAGTGGAAAACCCCATTGTTATGAGCCTGCCACCGGGGTATCGGGGTATAACTCGGGTCTTTTGACTCGAAAATCCGACCACCCAACCACTCAGCCATCATGACTTTTATAGAAAGAGTGGTTAACTGCAATTTCAATCGTATGATTGAAATTGCAGTTAACGGCTCTTTCTATACAAGTCATGAAAGCTGTACAGCTTCTGTGTTTAATTTTATGATTTTATAAAAAAAAAAACATTTTTGTCATGGCTAAGATATGATATGATATGGAGATATGGAAATAGAAGTGGTACTTAATTACATACAAACACAACATACCAATGCCGTTGGTATATGCATACTAATTCTACCGTCCCCTCTTTTCCCGTGAGTGTTGTAAGAGGCGACCCAAGGAAAAGCCTTGAAAATGCAGTGGGCTACCGACAAATAGCGGTGTAACTGTCTTGAAAAACAATAGACCAAAATTCAGTAGACGGGTGACGAGGCAGTAGCGTCTAGTATGCACGATGTCTGCGACCGCCAATCTTGTCAAGCGTAGCGATTATGGCAAATCCACATTCACATCATGACGGAAGTGATAACAAATATCAAAACTATTCAAAAACAAGCATCGATCAGTGTGACGTAGATATCTTTTAATCAAGTTCTATCAAGATTTGTTAACCAATTAACAAATAGTAAAAAATTAAACAGAAAGACAGATATTTACCTTCACTAACATTAATATAGAGTTGATCTATATTTCTCAATTTAAAACTATTGAAGGTTTCAGTTTGTATTTGCCAGCAAACATTCATACATAAAAGTGATCGCACAATGAAACACAAAACTCAATATTTGCAATTCCCGGACAACGAACGTTCGTTTCCCGGACAGGTCATTGTAGAAAAAACACTTTATTCTACAATTATTAGGTCGTATTGTTTGAGGTGCCTTCGTTGTTTCCATAACACAAGTGCTTTTCCTGCTTACTTTGGGGTCGGAGAAATGTATACGATGTAGTCCCTATCTATACATGTTCAATAACTCAATTTACTTAAGTGGGATTGGGGATATATTTTTGTAGGTAGTACATAAAATGCTTTACCACCGGAAACTCAGAGAACGACTTTTATAACAAACCTTAATTCCACGAGAACGTCCAAACCTTGTTTAAGTGATCCTTAACTCCCATAACCGTTATTATGTTGAATTCTAAATTTATATAGCTTGTACCAAAACAAGTTCTCAACTTTCACTTAAGAAAATAAATATTTAAATAAAATAATAACAATAATGCCCGTTAATATTTATTATTGTATTATTTAACTGATAATATCTTAAAAGATAAACTTAACAAAATAAAATTTCTTAATCATGCTGACAGTCAGAACAGTGACAATAAAGAAAAAGTTAATTTCTACACAGACTTGTCCGGGAATCAAATCCGGAACCTCAGAGCTGGCGATACCATGAATAGTGGAGTACACATCACTGATCCACGGAGAGTATCTATGTACATACATATGTTTATTGTATTCGTTGGCTTGGACACTAAGACGGCGAAAGGCCCATCACCTGGATAGGAACATTGTCCCAAAAAGTTTGGTGAAATGTGTCGAAAGAATCTACTGACTATTATTAGTATGATTAAAAGATAAATAAACACTAACGTCAGAAAAATTCAACTGTTTTCGATCTAGAGACAGAAAATCCAATTTTATTTATGTAAAGCTTTCAGATTTAATCTTAACCCACATAAATAGAGTAAGGTATCCTGGCATGAATTTTAGAGGAATACTCTTTATTATTAAAGATGATGCTTAGACATTTAACCTTGACAAACTAAAAATAGCATATTTCAAAACAAACACATACTAGCTAATGCCCGTAACTTCGCTCGTTTGAAAGCTTTTATATTGCAATTTTTTGTAATGTCCACCCTCAGGGTCACTTATAGCAATACCTTAAGCAATAATTTACAGAATACATTTTTTCTTTACAATTCCGGTGATATGATTATATGGTTGTATAATCAGAATTCGAATCACGAAGGCCGAGTTCGATCCCCAAGTGTTAGGCTCATAGCAATAGTTTTTCTTCAAACTTATTTACCATTTATATCTTTGAATTGGAAATAAAGACAGTGACTGGCTCACCTCCTATTACGTTATCCCAAAAAACATGTCTTCGTTGAAAGGTAGGTCGAAAGCACTTTATAGTTTACACATCTGCGTTTCCCGGTATTGGAAATAGTGTGAAGATATTTCGTTACTGTGCTTTAATGTCAATAGCTAAAGTATATCAAAGTGAATTAGAGAAACTAACTAATATAGTAATTTCACTCTGAACAGTCCAATTAACATATGATCGAAATTAGTTTTACCCTAAAACTACAACTCAAACAGTACAGCATAAAACATCTTCGATGGAAACCGACATGTCGTGCACGAAGATTGCAGATACTTTTTATCGTCACGCGTCCCAGAACTGGGATAGACACAGATCTAGAGAAGTAAATCCTTTCGACCCAATTTTCGTCGAAGCTTTTTAGAACAACGTGATAGGTGGTGAATGGTAAGTGGCCTATAGCCGTCTTAGTGTCAAAGTAACAGCACAATATACTTGCCGTGCCTCGAATATAAATATTTATTTTGACGACCATGGCGGTCGAGTAGCGTTTACAACGGGTTTCGATGGTATCGCAGCTCCGAGGTGTCGGTTTCGATTTCCGAACGGGGCAATATACAAAATCACTTTTTCAAAATATTTGGGATCTGGGTCTTTGTGGTAACTTCGTCTTTTATGATCCGATAGCACCGGTTACCTGCACTCACCAGGCGAAACGCATAAGTTTGTTAGACTATTCATGTCGGTATTCTATGAGGTCGTGGTACTTCCCCGGTCGAGCCGGCCCATTCATGCAACAACAAAAGCTGATGCGTCGCTCTACCACTGTTGAAGTACATTTTACTGGGTACAGTATTAAAGTCACGATAGCCGAGTGGTTGGGTGGTCGGAGTTTCGAGACCCGAGTTCGATCCCAAGGTGGCAGGCTCGTACCAATGTGTTTTTCAAAAACTTATGTACGAATCGTTGGCTTGGACATAAAGGCGGCGACGGGCTCACCACCTGTCACGTTGTCCCGAACATATCTTCGGTGGAAGGTGAATCGAAGGGACTTAATTGTCTAAACTAGACCTCTGTTTACCCCTGTACTGAGAATTGGGTATCGAACTCGGGTGTCTTTACTCGGAATTCGGACCACCCAACCACTAGGCTAGACTTTTGTATAATGAGCTGGTAACTGTAATTTTATAAATAAAATTATTTTTTGTTATGGCTACCCATATATCGGCCAATGAGATATGGAAATAGAAGTGAAACTTAATTACATACACACACAACATACCAATGCCGTGTGTTATAGGCGTACTAATTCTACCGTCCCTCTTTTCCAGTGAGTGTTGTAAGAGGCGACCCAAGGAAAGCCTTGAAAATGCAGTGGGCTACCGACAAATAGAGGTGTAACTGTCTTGCAAAAAAAGGACCAAAATTCAGTAGACGGGTGACGGGGCAGTAGCGTCTAGTATGCACGATGTCTGCGATCGCCAATCTTGTCAAACGTAGCGATTATGGCAAATCCACATTCACATCATGAGTGATAACAAATATCAAAATTAAACAGAAAGACAAATATTTACCTTCACTAATATTAATACAGTGTTGATCTATATAGTGTTGATCAATTGAAAACTATTGAAAGTTTCAGTATGTATTTGTCAGCAAACATTCATACATACAAAGTGATCGCACAATGAAACACAAAACTCAATATTCGCAATTCCCGGATAACGAACGTTCGATTCCCGGACAGGTCAGTGTAAAAAATCCACTTTATTCTACAATTGTTAGGTCGAGTTGTTTGAGGTGCCTTCGTTGTCTCCATAACACAAGTGCTTTTCCTGCTTACTTTGGGGTCGGAGAAATGTATACGATGTAGTCCCTATCTATACATGTTCAATAACTCAATTTACTTAAGTGGGATTGGGGATATATTTTTGTAGGTAGTACTTAAAATGTTTTACTACCGGAAACTCAGGGAACGACTTTTATAACGAACCTTAATTCTACGAGCACCCAACCCTTGTATAAGTGATCCATAACTCCCATTACCGTTATTACGTTGAATTCTAAATTTATATAGCTTGTAGCAAAAGAAGTTCTCAACTTTCACTTAAGAAAATAAATATTGAAAGAAAACAATAACAATTATTGTTATTTTTAATATTTATTAATCTATTATTTAACTGACAATACGTTAAAAGAGAAACTTAACTAAATAAAATTTCAATATCCTGCCGACAGTCAGACCAGAGACAATATAGTAAAGTTAATTTCTACATTGAGTCGTCCGGGAATCGAATTCCGTACCTCAGAGCTGGAGATACCATGAAAACTGGTGTACACATCACTGATCCACAGAGATCCTCTATGTACATACATATGTTTATTGTATTCGTTGGCTTGGACACTAAGACGGTGATTAGCCTGTCACGTTGTCCCGAATAAATTTTGATGAAAGGTGAAAAATTTGTGAAGATAAAAATTATAAACTTCAGACCAACACAATTGTTTCTGTTCCAGAGACTGGAAATCTAATTTTATCTATATAAAGCTTTCAGATTAAACCTTAACCCACATAAATTGAGTAAGGTATCCTGACATGTATTTTAGAGGAAATATGAAAATAAGAAAAGAGGATATTACGAAAAGATCAGAAGTAAATTTATAAATAACTACAAACAACTAACTAGATGACTGTATTCTATGATATGAAAAAACTTATTTATTACGTAATCAACTTCATTCATGAAACGAAAGATGATAAGTCACGATAGCTGAGTGGTTGGGTGGTCGGAATTTCGAGTCAATAGACCCGAGTTCGATCCCCAGTTGGTAGGCTCGTACCAATGGGTTTTCAAAAACTTATGTACGAATCGTTGGCTTGGACATAAAGATGGCGGCGGGCTCACCACCTGTCACGTTGTCCCGAAAATATCTTCGATGGAAGGTGGGTCGAAGGGACTTAATTGTCTAAACTAGACCTCTGTTTACCCCTGTACTGAGAATTGGGTATCGAACTCAGGTGTCTTTACTCGGAATTCGGACCACCCAACCACTAGGCTAGACTTTTGTATAATGAGCTGGTAACTGTAATTTTATAAATAAAATTATTTTTATTATAGCTACCCATATATCGGCCAATGAGATATGGAAATAGAAGTGAAACTTAATTACATACACACACAACATACCAATGCCGTGTGTTATAGGCGTACTAATTCTACCGTCCCTCTTTTCCAGTGAGTGTTGTAAGAGGCGACCCAAGGAAAAGCCTTGAAAATGCAGTGGGCTACCGACAAATAGCGGTGTAACTGTCTTGAAAACAATAGACCAAAATTCAGTAGACGGGTGACGGGGCAGTAGCGTCTAGTATGCACGATGTCTGCGATCGCCAATCTTGTCAAGCGTAGCGATTATGGCAAATCCACATTCACATCATGACGGAAGTGATAACAAATATCAAAACTATTCAAAACAAGCATCGATCAGTGTGACGTAGATATCTTTTAATCAAGTTCTATCAAGATTTGTAAACCAATTAACAAATAGTAAAAAATTAAACAGAAAGACAGATATTTACCTTCACTAACATTAATATAGAGTTGATCTATATTTCTCAATTTAAAACTATTGAAGGTTTCAGTTTGTATTTGCCAGCAAACATTCATACATAAAAAGTGATCGCACAATGAAACACAAAACTCAATATTTGCAATTCCCGGACAACGAACGTTCGTTTCCCGGACAGGTCATTGTAGAAAAACACTTTATTTTACAATTTGTTAGGTTGGGTTGTTTGCGGTGCCTTCGTTGTCTCCATAACACAAGTGCTTTTCCTGCTTACTTTGGGGTCGGAGAAATGTATACGATGTAGTCCCTATCTTTCCAAAATTTTTGGGGTCTGGGTCTTTGTGGTAACTTTTATTTGATATGATCCGATAACACAAGTGATTTAGTTATATAATTTAGAATCAGCACAATGTATGCGATGGTGTCCCTGTCTATGTATTTATTTATTATTATATATTTATTACACAAATGTTTGCTTCTATCGAATTTCGAACCGACTTAGGTTACAAGGCAGGGTTACTAACAACTAAGCTGGTCGTTAATGGATTTTCATAAAGAAAACTCCTGGTATTAGTATTAACATCAGTATTTCACTGTTAAGGCAGAGAAAAAAATCTTCTGGTAAATTTATGCGTATTGTTCTCCAGCTCTCATTTTTAATGAAGCTTATGAAGGAGTTTATTGTTTACTAACTTGTTTTTTATTCTGAAATAGTTAGTGAAATCAAATTTTATATACTCGTAAATATTTGTTAGTTTTTGATAGAGTGATGGAGGAGGAATTATTACTGTTATTACGTTGAATTCTAAATTTATATAGCTTGTACCAAAACAAGTTCTCAACTTTCACTTAAGAAAATAAATATTGAAGAAAACAATAACAATTATTGTTATTGTTAATATTTATTAATCTATTATTTAACTGACAATACGTTAAAGAGAAACTTAACTAAATAAAATTTCAATATCCTGCCGACAGTCAGACCAGAGACAATATAGTAAAGTTAATTTCTACATTGAGTCGTCCGGGAATCGAATTCAGTACCTCAGAGCTGGAGATACCATGAAAACTGGTGTACATCACTGATCCACAGAGATCCTCTATGTACATACATATGTTTATTGTATTCGTTGGCTTGGACACTAAGACGGTGATTAGCCTGTCACGTTGTCCCGAATAAATTTTGATGAAAGGTGAAAAATTTGTGAAGATAAAAATTATAAACTTCAGACCAACACAATTGTTTCTGTTCCAGAGACTGGAAATCTAATTTTATCTATATAAAGCTTTCAGATGAAACCTTAACCCACATAAATTGAGTAAGGTATCCTGACATGTATTTTAGAAATATGAAAATAAGAAAAGAGGATATTACGAAAAGATCAAGTAAATTTATAAATAACTACAAACAACTAACTAGATGACTGTATTCTATGATATGAAAAAACTTATTTATTACGTAATCAACTTCATTCATGAAACGAAAGATGATAAGTCACGATAGCTGAGTGGTTGGGTGGTCGGAATTTCGAGTCAATAGACCCGAGTTCGATCCCCAGTTGGTAAACTCGTACCAATGGGTTTTCAAAACTTATGTACGAATATCGTTGGTTTGGACATAAAGATGGCGGCGGGCTCACCACCTGTCTCGTTGTCCCGAAAATATCTTCGATGGAAGGTGGGTCGAAGGGACTTAATTGTCTTTACTCGACCTCTGTCTACCCCTGTATTGGGAAGTGCGTGAAGATATTTATTATTTATTATGAAAGATGATGCTTAAACATTTAACCGTGACAGACTAAAAATAGTATGTTTCAAAACATACACATGCTAGCTAATGCCCGTAACTTCGCTCGAAAGTTTTTTATATTGCAATTTTTTGTAATATCCACCCTCAGGGTCTCACATATATACTACCTTAAACAATAATTTACAGAATAAAACTTTTCTTTACAATTCCGGTTATATGATTATATGGTTGTATGATCCAGATTCGAGTCATGAGGCCGTGTTCGATCCCCAAGCGTTAGGCTTGTAGCAATAGTTTTTTAAAACTTATATCTTTGAATTGGAAATAAAGACTGTGACTGGCTCACCACTTATTACGTTGTCCCAAAAAATATTGCGTCCCAGAACTGGGGTAGACACAGATCTAGAGAGTTAAGTCCTTGTCTTTCCAAAATTTTTGGGGTCTGGGTCTTTGTGGTAACTTTTATTTGATATGATCCGATAACACAAGTGATTTAGTTATATAATTTAGAATCAGCACAATGTATGCGATGGTGTCCCTGTCTATGTATTTATTTATTATTATATATTTATTACACAAATGTTTGCTTCTATCGAATTTCGAACCGACTTAGGTTACAAGGCAGGGTTACTAACAACTAAGCTGGTCGTTAATGGATTTTCATAAAGAAAACTCCTGGTATTAGTATTAACATCAGTATTTCACTGTTAAGGCAGAGAAAAAAATCTTCTGGTAAATTTATGCGTATTGTTCTCCAGCTCTCATTTTTAATGAAGCTTATGAAGGAGTTTATTGTTTACTAACTTGTTTTTTATTCTGAAATAGTTAGTGAAATCAAATTTTATATACTCGTAAATATTTGTTAGTTTTTGATAGAGTGACGGAGGGGGAGGAATTATTACTGTTATCCTTGAACTATATTAATCTTATATAATTTATTTTATATAAAAGAAATTATATAAGATTAATATAATAGATAAGATAAGACAAACTAGCAATATCAACAAAATGTATATCTATAAACTGTAATGTATAATACTCAAAGGCGGTCGGACTCTCGGGCTCTTGTATTTAAGAAAGCATATTTTATTGTGAAATTTAATAACAAAATCCAGTATTACTTATATGCTTTAAAATAAAATTTAAAAAAATTTTGTGTGCGATTCACACACGACAGAAGTGAAAGTAAATCTACAAAACAATGAGATGAATATACAAAGTTTATTTATAAAATATTATGTATATTTCTGTCTCATTCTTTGCTACCTCTATCCTACACGTCTATTTATTTGTGTCTCTTGCCATTCGTTTCTTCCGTTGTATCAGTTTGAAATCATAACGATTCTACAGAAGTTTCACTTCATAAATTAAATATCTTCACGCCATTCCCAATATAGGGGTAGACAGAGGTCTGGACAATTCAGTCTTTTCGACCCACCTTCCACCGAAGACATTTTTCGGGACCACGTGACTAGTGGTGTGCCCATCGCCATCTCTCATCGTAATAAGTAATCGTACATAAGTTTTGAAAAAATCCAATGATACGAGCCTTGGGGATCGAAGTCGTGACTCAATTCCGACCATCCCACCACGCGACTATCGTGACTGCTCAATAAAATTTATTTAACAATGCAATAAAATTTACTTTATAAATTATATTCACACTTGTATTGAAATTGTTTCTCAAATATATTTTCAAAAACTTATGTACGAATATCGTTGGCTTGGACACTAAGACGGTGATTAGCCTGTCACGTTGTCCCGAATAAATTTTGATGAAAGGTGAAAATTTGTGAAGATAAAAAATTATAAACTTCAGACCAACACAATTGTTTCTGTTCCAGAGACTGGAAATCTAATTTTATCTATATAAAGCTTTCAGATGAAACCTTAACCCACATAAATTGAGTAAGGTATCCTGACATGTATTTTAGAGGAAATATGAAAATAAGAAAAGAGGATATTACGAAAAGATCAGAAGTAAATTTATAAATAACTACAAACAACTAACTAGATGACTGTATTCTATGATATGAAAAAACTTATTTATTACGTAATCAACTTCATTCATGAAACGAAAGATGATAAGTCACGATAGCTGAGTGGTTGGGTGGTCGGAGTTTCGAGTCAATAGACCCGAGTTCGATCCCCAAGTGTTAGGCTTGTAGCAATAGTTTTTAAAACTTATATCTTTGAATTGGAAATAAAGACTGTGACTGGCTCACCACTTATTACGTTGTCCCAAAAATATTGCGTCCCAGAACTGGGGTAGACACAGATCTAGAGAGTTAAGTCCTTGTCTTTCCAAAATTTTGGGGTCTGGGTCTTTGTGGTAACTTTTATTTGATATGATCCGATAACACAAGTGATTTAGTTATATAATTTAGAATCAGCACAATGTATGCGATGGTGTCCTGTCTATGTATTTATTTATTATTATATATTTATTACACAAATGTTTGCTTCTATCAATTTCGAACCGACTTAGGTTACAAGGCAGGGTTACTAACAACTAAGCTGGTCGTTAATGGTTTTCATAAAGAAAACTCCTGGTATTAGTATTAACATCATTATTTCACTGTTAAGGCAGAGAAAAAAATCTTCTGGTAAATTTATGCGTATTGTTCTCCAGCTCTCATTTTTAATGAAGCTTATGAAGGAGTTTATTGTTTACTAACTTGTTGTTTATTCTGAAATAGTTAGTGAAATCAAATTTTATATACTCGTAAATATTTGTTAGTTTTGATAGAGTGATGGAGGGGAGGAATTATTACTGTTATCCTTGAACTATATTAATCTTATATAATTTATTTTATATAAAAGAAATTATATAAGATTAATATAATAGATAAGATAAGACAAACTAGCAATATCAACAAAATGTATATCTATAAACTGTAATGTATAATACTCAAAGGCGGTCGGACTCTCGGGCTCTTGTATTTAAGAAAGCATATTTTATTGTGAAATTTAATAACAAAATCCAGTATTACTTATATGCTTTAAAATAAAATTTAAAAAAATTTGTGTGCGATTCACACACGACAGAAGTGAAAGTAAATCTACAAAACAATGAGATGAATATACAAAGTTTATTTATAAAATATTATGTATATTTCTGTCTCATTCTTTGCTACCTCTATCCTACACGTCTATTTATTTGTGTCTCTTGCCATTCGTTTCTTCCGTTGTATCCAGTTTGAAATCATAACGATTCTACAGAAGTTTCACTTCATAAATTAAATATCTTCACGCCATTCCCAATATAGGGGTAGACAGAGGTCTGGACAATTCAGTCTTTTCGACCCACCTTCCACCGAAGACATTTTTCGGGACCACGTGACTAGTGGTGTGCCCATCGCCATCTCTCATCGTAATAAGTAATCGTACATAAGTTTTGAAAAATCCAATGATACGAGCCTTGGGGATCGAAGTCGTGACTCGAATTCCGACCATCCCACCACGCGACTATCGTGACTGCTCAATAAAATTTATTTAACAATGCAATAAAATTTACTTTATAAATTATATTCACACTTGTATTGAAATTGTTTCTCAAATATATTTTCGTAAAACAGGAGAAGTTACATTTTGATGTGCTTGAGAGATGAGACACTTAATTCCAACACTAAATAGAGAAGTGAAACAACCACTATGAAATAAATTACTTTGTGTGTTCTGTCTGAAAACAAAGCGGAGTTATTTTGCGGATCACAAAGCGGTTTCAAGTTGCCCCGATTAAGGGTTAAGTTCAAGTCTGAGGTACTTGAACTTAACCCTTAATTGCATTAACGCATACTTTTTATACTCACTTATTGCTTTTGAGCGTCATTTAGATTAAAGTTGTAACTGTAATATTACACCCTGAGTGCATCAAGGACTATTTTAAAATCCATGTCAATTTTATTATTATATTCACTTTTATTACATTTTACTGTGTACAACATTATTTTGCTTATTAAAAAAACTCTTTTTACTGATATACATTTTTATAAATATTAAATAAATAATAATAAAATAAATAAATAAATATCTTCACGCAAGTCCCAATACAGGGGTAGACAGAGGTCTAGTCTGGACAATTAAGTCCCTTTGACCCACCTTCCACCGAAGATATTTTCGGGACAACGTGACAGTTGGTGAAGTTATGGCCGTCTTTATGTCCAAGCCAACGATGTAAATCGCACAAAAGTTTTTGTTAAACTTATCGGCAAGAGCCTGCCACCTGGGAATCGAACTCGGGTCACTTGACTCGAAATTCCGACCACCCAACCAATCGGCTATCGTGACTTAATAATTTATAAATATTAATATAAAAATCGTAATTTTATTTAAGGATTAATTTACACAATATATTTATTTAATGCGATTTAATTATTTATTTTTAAAATGTTAATATTCGTCTATATTTGTGAACGGCACATTGTTGAATAAATGTTTGCCCATTCTATTATATTCTACTCTATTCTATCCTATCCTATCCTATTCTTTTTTTTTCTGCGTCGGCAGGTAAATCCTCATGGATTCCATGGGCCCAGGCCAGATGGTATGCCCGACTCTACTGAGAAGGTGACTCAGTAACCTACGGACTAAAACCCCTTCCGTTAGATCTCCCGTGCTCTCAAAACCGCTTGCGCATTACTTCAGAGAGTCTTTTGTCTTTACCTTGTAGCTTCTTGTCTTTGTCTTTCGTCTTTTCCCCTTACTCTCATTATTTCCTGAACATTTCCGCATACTTATCCCAACCAACTTTACTTTTCGTCACTCTTCCTATCACGTTTTCTGCTGTCACTTTTCCATCGTTTCCTTCCGTTTTCTCTCTTCCCTTGTTCAAGTTTGTACATTCAAACAGGGCGTGCTCTGGTGTGTCTACGTGTTTGCAGTATGAGCATATGTCATTTTCTGTTTTCCTATTGCATGGGATAGGTATTGAAGACTCCATGTCCACTTAGAGCTTGTGTCCGTAATCTGTCTATTTCTCCATGTTTTCTTTCCATCCAGGGTCTGAGATTGGGTATGATTTTTCGGGTCCACGTACCTTTTCCCTTCTTCTGCCAGTCTTGCTCCCATTCTGTCATTGTACGAGATCTTTCTTTTTCTTTTGTTATTGGCTTTTCATAGTTGTGGCGGTGGCGTTCTTGAGCTAGACGTTCTATTGGTATCAGACCCGCTATCACCAAACCGCATCCAAAGAAATGGTACGATAGGCTCCACAGATGCGTATTGCGAGCCGCCGTTGTAGTTTGCTGAACAAGTTCTTATATTTCGCCACGCTCATGACTTTTGCCCACACCGGTGCTCCAGAGCTGTAATGCTCTCTGGAGCACCGGTACGATTGTATTGCGGACGCCAACAGTCTGCGCTTGCTTGATCTTGGCCCTCCTTTTCTGGGCATAATTTGACCAAGAGCAACCTGACGGTTGCTCTTGGTCAATTATATCTTTCAGCTTTTCCAGTCACTTCTTCTATATATTTATGGAACTTCAAACTTTTATCGAACCCGATACCGAGGTACTTTAGTCTGTCTGTTGGCACCACTGTGACGCCCTGTACGGTAAAATAGATCTCGCTCAATTTCCTTCTGCCACTTAAGACGATTGCCTCTGTCTTTTCTGGTGTCAAGTGCAGTCTCTTCTGTTTCATCCATCCGCTTATCTTTTCCAGGGCTGTGTTCGCTATTGTCATTACTTCCTTTTCTTTTCTCGCTGTAACCACCAAGGCAGGTCATCAGCGAAGCCTATCAGTTGTGCCCCTGTTCCCAGTTTAAGGCGTAGTACCCCAACGTACAATATTTTCCATAAATTTGGGCCCAGTATTGAGCCCTGCGAAACGCCACCGGTGACCCTTTTCTTTACGACAGTTCCGCGCCGTCCGTCAGTGTGATGTATCTATCCTGGAGGTAGCTGCTTATGACGTTGTATATGTATTGTGGTATGCCTTTTGCAGCAATTTCCTCCAGGATGAGTTCCCATGATGCCGAGTTAAAAGCATTTCGAACGTCAAGGGCCACTACGGCGCAGATTCTTCTGGTCCGATAGGTTCCTCGCCTCGCGTCTTCTCGTATCTCTAACAGCTTGTTGGCTGCATCAACTGTGGACCTCCCCTTCCTAAAACCGTACTGTGAATCATGTAGCCAATCCGATTCCATTAAGTGTTTTTCAATTCTGCCTTGTATCAATGACTCTAGGAGCTTTTCATAACAGTCCAGTAGACACAACGGCCTGTGCCCCGCAGGATCTTCAGCGGGTTTGCCTGGTTTTCTAAGTAGGACTAGTCTAGCTATTTTCCAGCTGTTGGGGAAAACGCCAGACTCCAATACCTACTGCAACACAAGCCTTATGCTATCTTGTATTACCTCTACTGCTAGCTTTACGATCTCCGGCGGAATTTAGTTAGGTCCGGGGGCTTTCTTGAGCTTTATGCGAGCTTTTAGTCGGGTGATCTCCTCCTCGGTTACCTCTGAGAACTCCTGTGGCTTTCTAGGACGCAGTCCTTTATTCCTTCTTTCAGCCTCTTTACGGTATCAGCGTATGTGGTTATCCCTCTTCTATAAATATTATCTCGTCCCGCTTTTCTGATTCTGTATTGACTCCTTGTGGCTTTATGATTGAGACCTCTTTATTTCCCATCTCTTCCACTATTGTGGTCAGTTCTGTCAGAAGCTCATATATGTCCTTCTGACTTCGTCCGTCCTGTTTTGTAGCATCATGGAACATAATTACAGCACTTGTTTGTCCGTCTGTCTCCCCTCTTTTGTTTTGATGGTGGTTACTCGTTCCACCATCACATATGCTCTCCCTGCGCATGCCATTCTCTCACCCTTGGTGACTTCTGGGTATCGGCTTAAAACCCTCCAAGTCAGCCTCGAGTAAGTTTTCTTCCTCTCATCACAGAAGTAGACAATACAGCCGGTGTTTCTATGGAAAATATCCCCGTGGCCTATCTTTATCCTTTTGTAGCTGTCCTGCGTCCAGTTTATATTTGATACTTTCAAGAAATCGTGGTATCTGTCAATCATCTGATCGTCTCATTCAAACAGATGATTATCGTCAGTCTCTCGCTTGTGTAATGTCTTGAGTTCCTTGATTTCCTCCTCTAGTTTCCTAATCTTTCTTCTTGCTCCTTTTGTAATTTTCGAACTTTTGCTCCATTTCTGTTGGTTTGTTTGTATCATCCCTGTACCTTATTGCTACCCGTTCCATCAGTCCTGGGAGGTCAATTAATAGGTCTTCGGTCTATTAAAAGGTGTCTTAAGTTCTTTTAATACCTCCGGTGGCGTTCGTTTAGTTGACTCCCGGGTCTTCCACCTGTTCCCAGTCTCTTTTTAGTATCGTCACACTTTGAACCTCAAAATTCTTTCCTGTATGTCCTTGATAACTGAGGTCGTAATCCTCAGAGTATGTGGCGTTTGCTGACTTTATTTCGTCTTCCTTCTCTCTTCCCTTTCTGGACTGCAAAACTTTGAGTTAAGAGATCCGAGTTTGATCCCCAAGGCGAACCAATGGGTTTTTCCAAAAAACTTCTGTACGATTTATAAAGATGGCTTGGATATAGAGGCCGCGATGGACTCACCACCTACTACCCTTCTTCCTCTGTCTCCCCTATATTGGTACGAGCTTACCACCTAGGGATCGAACTCAGGTCTTTTAACTCAAACCACACTTCAATCTCCCAGCCAGCTATATACTTTTTACTTTCTATTGGATTATAAAGATTTTCAAGGCTTTTATTTTAATCACTTCTTATGACATTAACAAAAAAAGAAGAGTAGTAGGGTACCATGTGCGGTCACTACAAGACAGTAGATTAATGTTTAGTTTTGAAAATACATATTTTATTTTAAAGGCATATGATTATGGGATTATGATTATTTGAGCAGAAATAATCTATGATGAAAGTCAAGGTGATTACAATCGAAGATCCGTATAAAAATAGACTTCAATTTGCGAAGATTTACGCCCGCAATAATTCTTATCAGAAAATAATAAAATTTTCAGGACGTCATTCAAAGAACTCCGCTATTAGACTTTCGATAGAATGAGAATATTTTCACAAATATAATGATTAATATATAAATGTATGTACTAAGGTTGTATCATCTTTATGATAAGGATAATTAAAATTTTATCAGGAACCAATTAAAAGCCTCGGCTTGGTCATCACCACACGACGATTTTCGTGAACGAGTGGCATACCGGTTTTCATATCGACATCCGTGTCGGGTACGATTCTCAGATGTTACAATGTAGTAAATCACTTTTTCTACAATGTTGACGACCATCTGTGGTGCCAGGTGCCGGGTTCGATTTCCGCACGGGACAATGCGGAAAAACTACCTAAAAACCACTTTTTCTGCATTTTCTCGGGTGTGGGTGTTTGTGGTGCCTTCGTAGTTTCCGATTCAATACTACAAGCACTTTAATAATTTATTCATAATTTTCTTCATGCACATTGTTGAGATATCCGAGTGCTCTCGTCTTTCCATGATCGAGTGCTTTCTAAGGAAGATGAAATTCAAAAGATCTAACGTTACGATTCTATCTTTGGCCACTTACGTCCACTTTGTTCCTTACAGTCGTTGTACTCTTCTCAATTTTACTGTTAAAGTGATTCTAATATACAATATACACTGTGTATATACTGTGAATCTCTTTGTTAGGAACATATAAATTTCACTACAGTAAAGCTTATATATTTATTCTAGAAAAACATATGATAAAGACAGCATATTACAATATCGACTGCAACCAACAAAGTGTAAGGCTATGCTGATGGTAATTTTTTTTATAAATAATGAGGTGGGGCGTACTCACTATACTCTAACTTTTCCACAGTTTTTTCTGTAATTTAGATAGAATACAATTATATATTTCGACAAAGGCATGCATGGAACTTGCATGGGAAAAATTTAACAGTAGCATTCGGTTTTATTTAACTAGTAGTAAATTAGTAAAGACTAGTAGTAGTAGTAAAAACATATGGTTGTTGCTTTGCACAATATACATCGTTTATATAATGCATACATAATTTTTAGTATGTTTTCCACCTAACACAGAATTTTCAATCACTAATTTATTTTTAAATACAAAAGTATAAAGATTATATTTTTTGATAAAATATATTTATATAAAATAGGCTAACCGTTATACGCGTTTGGCATTTTTTCCGGAAAGATTTATGGTCGTTACGTTAGAAAAATTGCTGCCATTTTTTAAAATAGATAATTTCCTTCAGACCTATTGGCTCAAGGTACTCGTACGTATAACAAATTATACTTACTGAAAAGCATACAAATATCTTCTTTCAATTTCTACAATCAATTTATATTAATCCTAAATAATATTACGAATGGGAAAATGTTTAATTAAATCTTATCTTCACGCAATTTCCACTGTGGGGGAAGGCATAGATCTTGACAATAAAAATTTTCAGGACGTCATTCAAAGAACTCCGCTATTAGACTTTCGATAGAATGAGAATATTTTCACAAATATAATGATTAATATATAAATGTATGTACTAAGGTTGTATCATCTTTTATGATAAGGATAATTAAAATTTTATCAGGAACCAATTAAAAGCCTCGGCTTGGTCATCACCACACGACTATCTTCGTGAACGAGTGGCATACCGGTTTTCATATCGACATCCGTGTCGGGTACGATTCTCAGATGTAACAATGTAGTAAATCACTTTTTCTACAATGTTGACGACCATCTGTGGTGCCAGGTGCCGGGTTCGATTTCCGCACGGGACAATGCGGAAAAACCACTTTTTCTGCATTTTCTCGGGTGTGGGTGTTTGTGGTGCCTTCGTAGTTTCCGATTCAATACTACAAGCACTTTAATAATTTATTCATAATTTTCTTCATGCACATTGTTGAGATATCCGAGTGCTCTCGTCTTTCCATGATCGAGTGCTTTCTAAGGAAGATGAAGTTCAAAAGATCTAACGTTACGATTCTATCTTTGGCCACTTACGTCCACTTTGTTCCTTACAGTCGTTGTACTCTTCTCAATTTTACTGTTAAAGTGATTCTAATATACAATATACACTGTGTATATACTGTGAATCTCTTTTGTTAGGAACATATAAATTTCACTACAGTAAAGCTTATATATTTATTCTAGAAAAACATATGATAAAGACAGCATATTACAATATCGACTGCAACCAACAAAGTGTAAGGCTATGCTGATGGTAATTTTTTTTATAAATAATGAGGTGGGGCGTACTCACTATACTCTAACTTTTCCACAGTTTTTCTGTAATTTAGATAGAATACAATTATATATTTCGACAAGGCATGCATGGAACTTGCATGGAAAAATTTAACAGTAGCATTCGGTTTTATTTAACTAGTAGTAAAGTAGTAAAGACTAGTAGTAGTAGTAAAAACATATGGTTGTTGCTTTGCACAATATACATCGTTTATATAATGCATACATAATTTTTAGTATGTTTTCCACCTAACACAGAATTTTCAATCACTAATTTATTTTTAAATACAAAAGTATAAAGATTATATTTTTTAATAAAATATATTTATATAAAATAGGCTAACCGTTATACGCGTTTGGCATTTTTTCCGGAAAGATTTATGGTCGTTACGTTAGAAAAATTGCTGCCATTTTTTAAAATAGATAATTACCTTGATAGTACCTTGAGCCAATAGGTCCTTCAGACCTATTGGCTCAAGGTACTCGTACGTATAACAAATTATACTTACTGAAAAGCTTACAAATATCTTCTTTCAATTTCTACAACCAATTTATATTAATCCTAAATAATATTACGAATGGGAAAATGTTTAATTAAATCTTATCTTCACGCAATTTCCACTGTGGGGGAAGGCATAGATCTTGACAATAAAATTTTTTAGACTCATTATCCGCCAGTTTCACATCCTGTCGCAATCTTAAGATACAATATTTTTATACACATTTATTTACATAGGTAAATATTCATATATACGTATGAACATAGTGACTGGAGCACAAATATTCACGTTCATCTCACAAATATTTGCCTCTAACGGGATTCGAACCCGCAAACCTTAATTTCGAAGGCAGAGTTCCGACCAACTAGGCTATTCACTGTAGTAACTGTATTAATATGCTATTGCAAATAAATAAAATAAATAAATATCTTCACGCAATTCCCAATACAGGGGTAGACAGAGGTCAAGTCTAGACAATTAAGTCCCTTTGACCCACCTTCCACCGAAGATATTTTCGGGACAACGAGACAGGTGGTGAGCCCGTTGCCGTCTTTATGTGCAAGCCAACGATATAGTTCGTACCATTGTTAAGTGGAAAACCCCATTGTTATGAGCCTGCCACCGGGGTATCGGGGTATAACTCGGGTCTTTTGACTCGAAAATCCGACCACCCAACCACTCAGCCATCATGACTTTTATAGAAAGAGTGGTTAACTGCAATTTCAATCGTATGATTGAAATTGCAGTTAACGGCTCTTTCTATACAAGTCATGAAAGCTGTACAGCTTCAGTGTTTAATTTTTATGATTTTATAAAAAAAAAAACATTTTTGTCATGGCTAAGATATGATATGATATGGAGATATGGAAATAGAAGTGGTACTAAATTACATACAAACACAACATACCAATGCCGTTGGTATATGCATACTAATTCTACCGTCCCCTCTTTTCTCGTGAGTGTTGTAAGAGGCGACCCAAGGAAAAGCCTTGAAAATGCAGTGGGCTACCGACAAATAGCGGTGTAACTGTCTTGAAAAACAATAGACCAAAATTCAGTAGACGGGTGACGAGGCAGTAGCGTCTAGTATGCACGATGTCTGCGATCGCCAATCTTGTCAAGCGTAGCGATTATGGCAAACCGACATTCACATCATGACGGAAGTGATAACAAATATCAAAACTATTCAAAAACAAGCATCGATCAGTGTGACGTAGATATCTTTTAATCAAGTTCTATCAAGATTTGTAAACCAATTAACAAATAGTAAAAAATTAAACAGAAAGACAGATATTTACCTTCACTAACATTAATATAGAGTTGATCTATATTTCTCAATTTAAAACTATTGAAGGTTTCAGTTTGTATTTGCCAGCAAACATTCATACATAAAAAGTGATCGCACAATGAAACACAAAACTCAATATTTGCAATTCCCGGACAACGAACGTTCGTTTCCCGGACAGGTCATTGTAGAAAAAACACTTTATTTTACAATTTGTTAGGTTGGGTTGTTTGCGGTGCCTTCGTTGTTTCCATAACACAAGTGCTTTTCCTGCTTACTTTGGGGTCGGAGAAATGTATACGATGTAGTCCCTATTTATACATGATCAATGACTCAATTTACTTAAGTGGGATTGAGGATATATTTTTGTAGGTAGTACATAAAATGTTTTACTACCGGAAACTCAGGGAACGAATTTTATAACAAACCTTAATTCCACGAGAGCGTCCAAACCTTGTTTAAGTGATCCTTAACTTCCATTACCGTTATTATGTTGAATTCTAAATTTATATAGCTAAAATAAATATTTAAATAAAATAATAACAATAATGCCCGTTTATATTTATTATTGTATTATTTAACTGATAATATCTTAAAAGATAAACTTAACAAAATAAAATTTCTTAATCCTGCCGACAGTCAGAGCAGTAACAATGAAGAAAAAGGTGATTTCTACACAGAGTCCTGGAATCATCCTGGAATCAAATCCCGAACCTCAGAGCTGGCGATACCATGAATACTGGAGTACACATCACTGATCCACGGAGATTATCTATGTACATACATATGTTTATTGTATTCGTTGGCTTGGACACTATGACGGCGAAAGGCCCATCACCTGGATAGGAACATTGTCCCAAAAAGTTTGGTGAAATGTGTGTCGAAAGAACCTACTGACTATTATTAGTATGATTAAAAGATAAATAAATACTAACTTCAGGAAAATCCAACTGTTTCCGATCTAGAGACAGAAAATCTAATTTTATTTATGTAAAGCTTTCAGATTTAATCTTAACCCACATAAATAGAGTAAGGTATCCTGGCATTAATTTTAGAGGAATACTTTTTATTATGAAAGATGATGCTTAGACATTTAACCTTGACAAACTAAAAATAGCATATTTCAAAACATACACATACTAGCTAATGCCCGTAACTTCGCTCGTTTGAAAGCTTTTATATTGCAATTTTTTGTAATGTCCACCCTCAGGGTCACTTATAGCAATACCTTAAGCAATAATTTACAGAATACATTTTTTCTTTACAATTCCGGTGATATGATTATATGGTTGTATAATCAGAATTCGAATCACGAAGGCCGAGTTCGATCCCCAAGTGTTAGGCTCATAGCAATAGTTTTTCTTCAAACTTATTTACCATTTATATCTTTGAATTGGAAATAAAGACAGTGACTGGCTCACCTCCTATTACGTTATCCCAAAAAACATGTCTTCGTTGAAAGGTAGGTCGAAAGCACTTTATAGTTTACACATCTGCGTTTCCCGGTATTGGAAATAGTGTGAAGATATTTCGTTACTGTGCTTTAATGTCAATAGCTAAAGTATATCAAAGTGAATTAGAGAAACTAACTAATATAGTAATTTCACTCTGAACAGTCCAATTAACATATGATCGAAATTAGTTTTACCCTAAAACTACAACTCAAACAGTACAGCATAAAACATCTTCGATGGAAACCGACATGTCGTGCACAAAGATTGCAGATACTTTTTATCGTCACGCGTCCCAGAACTGGGATAGACACAGATCTAGAGAAGTAAATCCTTTCGACCCAATTTTCGTCGAAGCTTTTTAGAACAACGTGATAGGTGGTGAATGGTAAGTGGCCTATATCCGTCTTAGTGTCAAAGTAACAGCACAATATACTTGCCGTGCCTCGAATATAAATATTTATTTTGACGACCATGGCGGTCGAGTAGCGTTTACAACGGGTTTCGATGGTATCGCAGCTCCGAGGTGTCGGTTTCGATTTCCGAACGGGGCAATATACAAAATCACTTTTTCAAAATATTTGGGATCTGGGTCTTTGTGGTAACTTCGTCTTTTATGATCCGATAGCACCGGTTACCTGCACTCACCAGGCGAAACGCATAAGTTTGTTAGACTATTCATGTCGGTATTCTATGAGGTCGTGGTACTTCCCCGGTCGAGCCGGCCCATTCATGCAACAACAAAGCTGATGCGTCGCTCTACCACTGTTGAAGTACATTTTACTGGGTACAGTATTAAAGTCACGATAGCTGAGTGGTTGGGTGGTCGGAGTTTCGAGACCCGAGTTCGATCCCCAGTTGGTAGGCTCGTACCAATGGGTTTTCAAAACTTATGTACGAATCGTTGGCTTGGACATAAAGATGGCGGCGGGCTCACCACCTGTCACGTTGTCCCGAACATATCTTCGGTGGAAGGTGAATCGAAGGGACTTAATTGTCTAAACTAGACCTCTGTTTACCCCTGTACTGAGAATTGGGTATCGAACTCGGGTGTCTTTACTCGGAATTCGGACCACCCAACCACTAGGCTAGACTTTTGTATAATGAGCTGGTAACTGTAATTTTATAAATAAAATTATTTTTTGTTATGGCTACCCATATATCGGCCAATGAGATATGGAAATAGAAGTGAAACTTAATTACATACACACACAACATACCAATGCCGTGTGTTATAGGCGTACTAATTCTACCGTCCCCTCTTTTCCAGTGAGTGTTGTAAGAGGCGACCCAAGGGAAAGCCTTGAAAATGCAGTGGGCTACCGACAAATAGAGGTGTAACAGTCTTGCAAAAAAAAGGACCAAAATTCAGTAGACGGGTGGCGGGGCAGTAGCGTCTAGTATGCACGATGTCTGCGATCGCCAATCTTGTCAAACGTAGCGATTATGGCAAATCCACATTCACATCATGAGTGATAACAAATATCAAAATTAAACAGAAAGACAAATATTTACCTTCACTAATATTAATACAGTGTTGATCTATAGTGTTGATCAATTGAAAACTATTGAAAGTTTCAGTATGTATTTGTCAGCAAACATTCATACATACAAAGTGATCGCACAATGAAACACAAAACTCAATATTCGCAATTCCCGGATAACGAACGTTCGATTCCCGGACAGGTCAGTGTACAAAATCACTTTTTCAAAATATTTGGGATCTGGGTCTTTGTGGTAACTTTTATTTGATATGATCCGATAACACAAGTGATTTAGTTATATAATTTAGAATCAGCACAATGTATGCGATGGTGTCCCTGTCTATGTATTTATTTATTATTATATATTTATTACACAAATGTTTGCTTCTATCAATTTCGAACCGACTTAGGTTACAAGGCAGGGTTACTAACAACTAAGCTGGTCGTTAATGGATTTTCATAAAGAAAACTCCTGGTATTAGTATTAACATCATTATTTCACTGTTAAGGCAGAGAAAAAAATCTTTTGGTAAATTTATGCGTATTGTTCTCCAGCTCTCATTTTTAATCAAGCTTATGAAGGAGTTTATTGTTTACTAACTTGTTGTTTATTCTGAAATAGTTAGTGAAATCAAATTTTATATACTCGTAAATATTTGTTAGTTTTTGATAGAGTGATTACTGTTATCCTTTAACTATATTAATCTTATATAATTTATTTTATATAAAAAGAAATTATATAAGATTAATATAATAGATAAGATAAGACAAACTAGCAATATCAACAAAATGTATATCTATAAACTGTAATGTATAATACTCAAAGGCGGTCGGACTCTCGGGCTCTTGTATTTAAGAAAGCATATTTTATTGTGAAATTTAATAACAAAATCCAGTATTACTTATATGCTTTAAAATAAAATTTAAAAAAAAATTTGTGTGCGATTCACACACGACAGAAGTGAAAGTAACTACAAACAACTAACTAGATGACTGTATTCTATGATATGAAAAAACTTATTTATTACGTAATCAACTTCATTCATGAAACGAAAGATGATAAGTCACGATAGCTGAGTGGTTGGGTGGTCGGAATTTCGAGGACCGAGTTCGATCCCAAGGTGGCAGGCTCGTACCAATGTGTTTTCAAAAACTTATGTACGAATCGTTGGCTTGGACATAAAGGCGGCGACGGGCTCACCACCTGTCACGTTGTCCCGAATAAATTTTGATGAAAGGTGAAAAATTTGTGAAGATAAAAATTATAAACTTCAGACCAACACAATTGTTTCTGTTCCAGAGACTGGAAATCTAATTTTATCTATATAAAGCTTTCAGATGAAACCTTAACCCACATAAATTGAGTAAGGTATCCTGACATGTATTTGTCAGCAAACATTCATACATACAAAGTGATCGCACAATGAAACACAAAACTCAATATTCGCAATTCCCGGATAACGAACGTTCGATTCCCGGACAGGTCAGTGTAAAAAATCCACTTTATTCTACAATTGTTAGGTCGAGTTGTTTGAGGTGCCTTCGTTGTCTCCATAACACAAGTGCTTTTGCTGCTTTCTTTGGGATCAGAGGAATGTATACAATGTAGTCCCTATCTATACATGAATATACCTTCTTAGTCATTTACTCAATTTACTTAAGTGGCATAAGGGATATATTTTTGTAGGTAGTACTAAAAATGTTTTACTACCGGAAACTCAGGGAACGACTTTTATAACGAACCTTAATTCTACGAGAGCACCCAACCCTTGTATAAGTGATCCATAACTCCCATTACCGTTATTACGTTGAATTCTAAATTTATATAGCTTGTAGCAAAAGAAGTTCTCAACTTTCACTTAAGAAAATAAATATTGAAAGAAAACAATAACAATTATTGTTATTGTTAATATTTATTAATCTATTATTTAACTGACAATACGTTAAAAGAGAAACTTAACTAAATAAAATTTCAATATCCTGCCGACAGTCAGACCAGAGACAATATAGTAAAAGTTAATTTCTACATTGAGTCGTCCGGGAATCGAATTCGGTACCTCAGAGCTGGAGATACCATGAAAACTGGTGTACACATCACTGATCCACAGAGATCATCTATGTACATACATATGTTTATTGTATTCGTTGGCTTGGACACTAAGACGGTGATTAGCCTGTCACGTTGTCCCGAATAAATTTTGATGAAAGGTGAAAAATTTGTGAAGATAAAAAATTATAAACTTCAGACCAACACAATTGTTTCTGTTCCAGAGACTGGAAATCTAATTTTATCTATATAAAGCTTTCAGATGAAACCTTAACCCACATAAATTGAGTAAGGTATCCTGACATGTATTTTAGAGGAAATATGAAAATAAGAAAAGAGGATATTACGAAAAGATCAGAAGTAAATTTATAAATAACTACAAACAACTAACTAGATGACTGTATTCTATGATATGAAAAAACTTATTTATTACGTAATCAACTTCATTCATGAAACGAAAGATGATAAGTCACGATAGCTGAGTGGTTGGGTGGTCGGAGTTTCGAGACCAGGTTCGATCCCAAGGTGGCAGGCTCGTACCAATGTGTTTTCAAAAACTTATGTACGAATCGTTGGCTTGGACACTAAGACGGTGATTAGCCTGTCACGTTGTCCCGAATAAATTTTGATGAAAGGTGAAAAATTTGTGAAGATAAAAATTATAAACTTCAGACCAACACAATTGTTTCTGTTCCAGAGACTGGAAATCTAATTTTATCTATATAAAGCTTTCAGATGAAACCTTAACCCACATAAATTGAGTAAGGTATCCTGACATGTATTTTAGAGGAAATATGAAAATAAGAAAAGAGGATATTACGAAAAGATCAGAAGTAAATTTATAAATAACTACAAACAACTAAGCTGGTCGTTAATGGATTTTCATAAAGAAAACTCCTGGTATTAGTATTAACATCATTATTTCACTGTTAAGGCAGAGAAAAAATCTTCTGGTAAATTTATGCGTATTGTTCTCCAGCTCTCATTTTTAATGAAACACAAAACTCAATATTCGCAATTCCCGGATAACGAACGTTCGATTCCCGGACAGGTCAGTGTAAAAAATCCACTTTATTCTACAATTGTTAGGTCGAGTTGTTTGAGGTGCCTTCGTTGTCTCCATAACACAAGTGCTTTTGCTGCTTTCTTTGGGATCAGAGGAATGTATACAATGTAGTCCCTATCTATACATGTTCAATAACTCAATTTACTTAAGTGGCATAAGGGATATATTTTTGTAGGTAGTACTAAAAATGTTTTACTACCGGAAACTCAGGGAACGACTTTTATAACGAACCTTAATTCTACGAGAGCACCCAACCCTTGTATAAGTGATCCATAACTCCCATTACCGTTATTACGTTGAATTCTAAATTTATATAGCTTGTAGCAAAAGAAGTTCTCAACTTTCACTTAAGAAAATAAATATTGAAAGAAAACAATAACAATTATTGTTATTGTTAATATTTATTAATCTATTATTTAACTGACAATACGTTAAAAGAGAAACTTAACTAAATAAAATTTCAATATCCTGCCGACAGTCAGACCAGAGACAATATAGTAAAAGTTAATTTCTACATTGAGTCGTCCGGGAATCGAATTCGGTACCTCAGAGCTGGAGATACCATGAAAACTGGTGTACACATCACTGATCCACAGAGATCCTCTATGTACATACATATGTTTATTGTATTCGTTGGCTTGGACACTAAGACGGTGATTAGCCTGTCACGTTGTCCCGAATAAATTTTGATGAAAGGTGAAAAATTTGTGAAGATAAAAAATTATAAACTTCAGACCAACACAATTGTTTCTGTTCCAGAGACTGGAAATCTAATTTTATCTATATAAAGCTTTCAGATGAAACCTTAACCCACATAAATTGAGTAAGGTATCCTGACATGTATTTTAGAGGAAATATGAAAATAAGAAAAGAGGATATTACGAAAAGATCAGAAGTAAATTTATAAATAACTACAAACAACTAACTAGATGACTGTATTCTATGATATGAAAAAACTTATTTATTACGTAATCAACTTCATTCATGAAACGAAAGATGATAAGTCACGATAGCTGAGTGGTTGGGTGGTCGGAATTTCGAGTCAATAGACCCGAGTTCGATCCCCAGTTGGTAGGCTCGTACCAATGGGTTTTTCAAAAACTTATGTACGAATATCGTTGGCTTGGACATAAAGATGGCGGCGGGCTCACCACCTGTCTCGTTGTCCCGAAAATATCTTCGATGGAAGGTGGGTCGAAGGGACTTAATTGTCTTTACTCGACCTCTGTCTACCCCTGTATTGGGAAGTGCGTGAAGATATTTATTATTTATTATGAAAGATGATGCTTAAACATTTAACCGTGACAGACTAAAAATAGTATGTTTCAAAACATACACATGCTAGCTAATGCCCGTAACTTCGCTCGAAAGTTTTTTATATTGCAATTTTTTGTAATATCCACCCTCAGGGTCTCACATATATACTACCTTAAACAATAATTTACAGAATAAAACTTTTCTTTACAATTCCGGTTATATGATTATATGGTTGTATGATCCAGATTCGAGTCATGAGGCCGTGTTCGATCCCCAAGCGTTAGGCTTGTAGCAATAGTTTTTTAAAACTTATATCTTTGAATTGGAAATAAAGACTGTGACTGGCTCACCACTTATTACGTTGTCCCAAAAAATATTGCGTCCCAGAACTGGGGTAGACACAGATCTAGAGAGTTAAGTCCTTGTCTTTCCAAAATTTTTGGGGTCTGGGTCTTTGTGGTAACTTTTATTTGATATGATCCGATAACACAAGTGATTTAGTTATATAATTTAGAATCAGCACAATGTATGCGATGGTGTCCCTGTCTATGTATTTATTTATTATTATATATTTATTACACAAATGTTTGCTTCTATCGAATTTCGAACCGACTTAGGTTACAAGGCAGGGTTACTAACAACTAAGCTGGTCGTTAATGGATTTTCATAAAGAAAACTCCTGGTATTAGTATTAACATCAGTATTTCACTGTTAAGGCAGAGAAAAAAATCTTCTGGTAAATTTATGCGTATTGTTCTCCAGCTCTCATTTTTAATGAAGCTTATGAAGGAGTTTATTGTTTACTAACTTGTTTTTTATTCTGAAATAGTTAGTGAAATCAAATTTTATATACTCGTAAATATTTGTTAGTTTTTGATAGAGTGACGGAGGGGGAGGAATTATTACTGTTATCCTTGAACTATATTAATCTTATATAATTTATTTTATATAAAAGAAATTATATAAGATTAATATAATAGATAAGATAAGACAAACTAGCAATATCAACAAAATGTATATCTATAAACTGTAATGTATAATACTCAAAGGCGGTCGGACTCTCGGGCTCTTGTATTTAAGAAAGCATATTTTATTGTGAAATTTAATAACAAAATCCAGTATTACTTATATGCTTTAAAATAAAATTTAAAAAAAAAATTTGTGTGCGATTCACACACGACAGAAGTGAAAGTAAATCTACAAAACAATGAGATGAATATACAAAGTTTATTTATAAAATATTATGTATATTTCTGTCTCATTCTTTGCTACCTCTATCCTACACGTCTATTTATTTGTGTCTCTTGCCATTCGTTTCTTCCGTTGTATCCAGTTTGAAATCATAACGATTCTACAGAAGTTTCACTTCATAAATTAAATATCTTCACGCCATTCCCAATATAGGGGTAGACAGAGGTCTGGACAATTCAGTCTTTTCGACCCACCTTCCACCGAAGACATTTTTCGGGACCACGTGACTAGTGGTGTGCCCATCGCCATCTCTCATCGTAATAAGTAATCGTACATAAGTTTTTGAAAAAATCCAATGATACGAGCCTTGGGGATCGAAGTCGTGACTCGAATTCCGACCATCCCACCACGCGACTATCGTGACTGCTCAATAAAATTTATTTAACAATGCAATAAAATTTACTTTATAAATTATATTCACACTTGTATTGAAATTGTTTCTCAAATATATTTTCGTAAAACAGGAGAAGTTACATTTTGATGTGCTTGAGAGATGAGACACTTAATTCCAACACTAAATAGAGAAGTGAAACAACCACTATGAAATAAATTACTTTATTGTGTTCTGTCTGAAAACAAAGCGGAGTTATTTTGCGGATCACAAAGCGGTTTCAAGTTGCCCGAATTAAGGGTTAAGTTCAAGTCTGAGGTACTTGAACTTAACCCTTAATTGCATTAACGCATACTTTTTTATACTCACTTATTGCTTTTTGAGCGTCATTTAGATTAAAGTTGTAACTGTAATATTACACCCTGAGTGAATCAAGGACTATTTTTAAAATCCATGTCAATTTTATTATTATATTCACTTTTATTACATTTTACTGTGTACAACATTATTTTGCTTATTAAAAAAACTCTTTTTACTGATATACATTTTTATAAATATTAAATAAATAATAATAAAATAAATAAATAAATATCTTAACGCAAGTCCCAATACAGGGGTAGACAGAGGTCTAGTCTGGACAATTAAGTCCCTTTGACCCACCTTCCACCGAAGATATTTTTGGGGACAACGTGACAGGTGGTGAACCCATGGCCGTCTTTATGTCCAAGCCAACGATGTAAATCGCACAAAAGTTTTTGTTAAACTTATCGGCAAGAGCCTGCCACCTGGGAATCTAACTCGGGTCACTTGACTCGAAATTCCGACCACCCAACCAATCGGCTATCGTGTCTTAATAATTTATAAATACTAATATAAAAAATCGTAATTTTATTTAAGGATTAATTTACACAATATACAATGCGATTTAATTATTTATTTTTAAAATGTTAATATTCGTCTATATTTGTGAACGGCACATTGTTGAATAAATGTTTGCCCATTCTATTATATTCTACTCTATTCTATCCTATCCTATCCTATCCTATTCTTTTTTTTTTCTGCGTCGGCAGGGGTAAATCCTCATGGATTCCATGGGCCCGGGCCAGATGGTATGCCCGACTCTACTGAGAAGGTGACTCAGTAACCTACGGACTAAAACCCCCTTCCGTTAGATCTCCCGTGCTCTCCAAAACCGCTTGCGCATTACTTCAGAGAGTCTTTTGTCTTTTATCTTGTAGCTTCTTGTCTTTGTCTTTCGTCTTTTCCCCTTACTCTCATTATTTCCCTGAACATTTCCGCATACTTATCCCAACCAACTTTACTTTTCGTCACTCTTCCTATCACGTTTTCTGCTGTCACTTTTCCATCGTTTCCTTCCGTTTTCTCTCTTACCTTGTTGAAGTTTGTACATTCAAACAGGGCGTGCTCTGGTGTGTCTACGTGTTTGCAGTATGAGCATATGTCATTTTCTGTTTTCCCTATTGCATGGGGATAGGTATTGAAGACTCCATGTCCACTTAGAGCTTGTGTCCGTAATCTGTCTATTTCTCCATGTTTTCTTTCCATCCAGGGTCTGAGATTGGGTATGATTTTTCGGGTCCACGTACCTTTTCCCTTCTTCTGCCAGTCTTGTTCCCATTCTGTCATTGTACGAGATCTTTCTTTTTCTTTTGTTATTGTCTTTTCATAGTAGTGGCGGTGGCCTTCTTGAGCTAGACGTTCTATTGGTATCAGACCCGCTATCACCAAAACCGCATCCAAAGAAATGGTACGATAGGCTCCACAGATGCGTATTGCGAGCCGCCGTTGTAGTTTGCTGAACAAGTTCTTATATTTCGCCACGCTCATGACTTTTGCCCACACCGGTGCTTCAGAGAGCTGTAATGCTCTCTGGAGCACCGGTAATGATTGTATTGCGGACGCCAACAGTCTGCGCTTGCTTGATCTTGGCCCTCCTTTTCTGGGCATAATTTGACCAAGAGCAACCTGACGGTTGCTCTTGGTCAATTATATCTTTCAGCTTTTCCAGTCACTTCTTCTATATATTTATGGAACTTCAAACTTTTATCGAACCCGATACCGAGTCTACATCATAAGCAGACTAAGTACTAAAGTACTTAGTCTGTCTGTTGGCACCACTCTGACGCCCTGTACGGTGAAATAGATCTCGCTCAATTTCCTTCTGCCACTTAAGACGATTGCCTCTGTCTTTTCTGGTGTCAAGTGCAGTCTCTTCTGTTTCATCCATTCGCTTATCTTTTCCAGGGCTGTGTTCGCTATTGTCATTACTTCCTTTTCTTTTCTCGCTGTAACCACCAAGGCAGGTCATCAGCGAAGCCTATCAGTTGTGCCCCTGTTCCCAGTTTAAGGCGTAGTACCCCAACGTACAATATTTTCCATAAATTTGGGCCCAGTATTGAGCCCTGCGAAACGCCACCGGTGACCCTTTTCTTTACGACAGTTCCCGCGCCGTCCGTCAGTGTGATGTATCTATCCTGGAGGTAGCTGCTTATGATGTTGTATATGTATTGTGGTATGCCTTTTGCAGCAATTTCCTCCAGGATGAGTTCCCATGATGCCGAGTTAAAAGCATTTCGAACGTCAAGGGCCACTACGGCGCAGATTCTTCTGGTCCGATAGGTTCCTCGCCTCGCGTCTTCTCGTATCTCTAACAGCTTGTTGGCTGCATCAACTGTGGACCTCCCCTTCCTAAAACCGTACTGTGAATCATGTAGCCAATCCGATTCCATTAAGTGTTTTTCAATTCTGCCTTGTATCAATAACTCTAGGAGCTTTTCATAACAGTCCAGTAGACACAACGGCCTGTGCCCCGCAAGGTCTTCAGCGGGTTTGCCTGGTTTTCTAAGTAGGACTAGTCTAGCTATTTTCCAGCTGTTGGGGAAAACGCCAGACTCCAATACCTACTGCAACACAAGCCTTATGCTATCTTGTATTACCTCTACTGCTAGCTTTACGATCTCCGGCGGAATTTAGTCAGGTCCGGGGGCTTTCTTGAGCTTTATGCGAGCTTTTAGTCGGGTGATCTCCTCCTCGGTTACCTCTGAGAACTCCTGTGGCTTTCTAGGGACGCAGTCCCTTTTATTCCTTCTTTCAGCCTCTTTACGGTATCAGCGTATGTGGTTATCCCTCTTTCTATAAATCTCACCTCTCTTCTATAAATCAAACCTCTTTATTTCCCATCTCTTCCACTATTGTGGTCAGTTCTGTCAGAAGCTCATATATGTCCTTCTGACTTCGTCCGTCCTGTTTTGTAGCATCATGGAACATAATTACAGCACTTGTTTTGTCCGTCTGTCTCCCCTCTTTTGTTTTGATGGTGGTTGCTCGTTCCACCATCACATATGCTCTCCCTGCGCATGCCATTCTCTCACCCTTGGTGACTTCTGGGTATCGGCTTAAAACCCTCCTAGTCAGCCTCGAGTAAGTTTTCTTCCTCTCATCACAGAAGTAGACAATACAGCCGGTGGTTCTGTGGAAAATGTCCCCGTGGCCTATCTTTGTCCTTTTGTAGCTGTCCTGCGTCCAGTTTATATTTGATACTTTCAAGAAATCGTCGTAGCTGTCAATCATCTGATCGTCTAATTCAAACCGATGATTATCGTCAGTCTCTCGCTTGTGTAATGTCTTGAGTTCCTTGATTTCCTGTTCTAGTTTCCTAATCTTTTCTTCTTGCTCCTTTTTGTAATTTTCGAACTTTTGCTCCATTTCTGTTGGTTTGTTTGTATCATCCCTGTACCTTATTGCTACCCGTTCCATCAGTCCTGGGAGGTCAATTAATAGGTCTTCGGTCTATTAAAAGGTGTCTTAAGTTCTTTTAATACCTCCGGTGGCGTTCGTTTAGTTGACTCCCGGGTCTTCCACCTGTTCCCAGTCTCTTTTTAGTATCGTCACACTTTGAACCTCAAAATTCTTTCCTGTATGTCCTTGATAACTGAGGTCGTCATCCTCAGAGTATGTGGCGTTTGCTGACTTTATTTCGTCTTCCTTCTCTCTTCCCTTTGTGGACTACAAAACTTTGCCCCCACCCCAGAATACAAAGGGCTGCCCTCACTGTCAGCTCGGGCGACGGCTCGGGAGGGATTCTCCATTACTGGTACCCTCCTGGGGTAGATTCTTGTTAAATTCCGCCTTTGTTTTTTGTACATAATATCTCGAAGTTTGCAGTGCGCCTGCCGGATTATATAAGAGTATCCGCTTGTTCCACCAGCCGTTTTCTGGTACAGGACCCTTTCGATTCCTCGTCGACCTCATCGGCTCCTGTGCAGTACTGATTACGCTGTGCACGTGCCACACTCAGGCTAGTTTTGGTCCGCGCGGGTATTTGATTTCCCCGGTGCCACTCATATCTGAGAGGCATTCCCCTATCCACCACCTGGAGACGCGCCCGATGGGAGACTAGCAACTCCTATCCTATCCTATCACATCCCATCCCATCCCATCCCATCCTATCCCATCCCTTCCATCCTATCCTGTCCTATCCTGTCCTATCCTATTCTATTCTATTCCGTTCTACTCTGTTATGTTCTGTTCTTTTCTTACATATTTTATCATTTATTATAAGTACAACTACATGAAACCTTTCTCAGCCTAGAAATATCCGGGCGGTAACAAATTCTCAACTAATTCTGTTTTAAAATAGCAGTACAAAGTAAGATCCTTTTCTCAATTTGTCCTCAATTTTCTATGAAGTTAGTTGGGCCAACGTGACTGATGGTGAGATTATTCCAAACCAACAAAAAAAACCATTAGTACGAGCTAAAAGAGAATTTGAGTTAAGAGATCCGAGTTTGATCCCCAAGGCGAACCAATGGGTTTTTCCAAAAAAAACTTCTGTACGATTTATAAAGATGGCTTGGATATAGAGGCCGCGATGGACTCACCACCTACTACCCCTTCTTCCTCTGTCTCCCCTATATTGGTACGAGCTTACCACCTAGGGATCGAACTCGGGTCTTTTAACTCAAACCACACTTCAATCACCCAGCCAGCTATATACTTTTTTACTTTCTATTGGATTATAAAGATTTTTCAAGGCTTTTATTTTAATCACTTCTTATGACATTAACGAAAAAAGAAGAGTAGTAGGGGTACCATGTGCGGTCACTACAAGACAGTAGATTAATGTTTAGTTTTGAAAAATACATATTTTATTTTAAAGGCATATGATTATGGGATTATGATTATTTGAGCAGAAAATAATCTATGATGAAAGTCAAAGGTGATTACAATCGAAGATCCGTATAAAAATAGACTTCAATTTGCGAAGATTTACGCCCGCAATAATTCTTATCAGAAAATAATAAAATTTTCAGGACGTCATTCAAAGAACTCCGCTATTAGACTTTCGATAGAATGAGAATATTTTCACAAATATAATGATTAATATATAAATGTATGTATTAAGGTTGTAAGAGAATACAATTATATATTTCGACAAAGGCATGCATGGAACTTGCATGGGAAAAATTTAACAGTAGCATTCGGTTTTATTTAACTAGTAGTAAATTAGTAAAGACTAGTAGTAGTAGTAAAAACATATGGTTGTTGCTTTGCACAATATACATCGTTTATATAATGCATACATAATTTTTAGTATGTTTTCCACCTAACACAGAATTTTCAATCACTAATTTATTTTTAAATACAAAAGTATAAAGATTATATTTTTTGATAAAATATATTTATATAAAATAGGCTAACCGTTATACGCGTTTGGCATTTTTTCCGGAAAGATTTATGGTCGTTACGTTAGAAAAATTGCTGCCATTTTTTAAAATAGATAATTTCCTTCAGACCTATTGGCTCAAGGTACTCGTACGTATAACAAATTATACTTACTGAAAAGCTTACAAATATCTTCTTTCAATTTCTACAACCAATTTATATTAATCCTAAATAATATTACGAATGGGAAAATGTTTAATTAAATCTTATCTTCACGCAATTTCCACTGTGGGGGAAGGCATAGATCTTGACAATAAAATTTTTTAGACTCATTATCCGCCAGTTTCACATCCTGTCGCAATCTTAAGATACAATATTTTTATACACATTTATTTACATAGGTAAATATTCATATATACGTATGAACATAGTGACTGGAGCACAAATATTCACGTTCATCTCACAAATATTTGCCTCTAACGGGATTCGAACCCGCAAACCTTAATTTCGAAGGCAGTGTTCAGACCAACTAGGCTATTCACTGTAGTAACTGTATTAATATGCTATTGCAAATAAATAAATAAATAAATATCTTCACGCAATTCCCAATACAGGGGTAGACAGAGGTCAAGTCTAGACAATTAAGTCCCTTTGACCCACCTTCCACCGAAGATATTTTCGGGACAACGTGACAGGTGGTGAGCCCGTTGCCGTCTTTATGTGCAAGCCAACGATATAGTTCGTACCATTGTTAAGTGGAAAACCCCATTGTTATGAGCCTGCCACCGGGGTATCGGGGTATAACTCGGGTCTTTTGACTCGAAAATCCAACCACCCAACCACTCAGCCATCATGACTTTTATAGAAAGAGTGGTTAACTGCAATTTCAATCGTATGATTGAAATTGCAGTTAACGGCTCTTTCTATAAAAGTCATGAAAGCTGTACAGCTTTAGTGTTTAATTTTTATGATTTTATAAAAAAAAAAAACATTTTTGTCATGGCTAAGATATGATATGATATGGAGATATGGAAATAGAAGTGGTACTTAATTACATACAAACACAACATACCAATGCCGTTCGTATATGCATACTAATTCTACCGTCCCCTCTTTTCCCGTGAGTGTTGTAAGAGGCGACCCAAGGAAAAGCCTTGAAAATAAAGTGGGCTACTGACAAATAGCGGTGTAACTGTCTTGAAAAACAATAGACCAAAATTCAGTAGACGGGTGACGAGGCAGTAGCGTCTAGTATGCACGATGTCTGCGACCGCCAATCTTGTCAAGCGTAGCGATTATGGCAAATCCACATTCACATCATGACGGAAGTGATAACAAATATCAAAACTATTCAAAAACAAGCATCGATCAGTGTGACGTAGATATCTTTTAATCAAGTTCTATCAAGATTTGTTAACCAATTAACAAATAGTAAAAAATTAAACAGAAAGACAGATATTTACCTTCACTAACATTAATATAGAGTTGATCTATATTTCTCAATTTAAAACTATTGAAAGTTTCAGTTTGTATTTGCCAGCAAACATTCATTCATAAAAAGTGATCGCGCAATGAAACACAAAACTCAATATTTGCAATTCCCGGACAACGAACGTTCGTTTCCCGGACAGGTCAGTGTAGAAAAAACACTTTAATTTACAATTTGTTAGGTCGGGTTGTTTGCGGTGCCTTCGTTGTTACCAAAACGCAAGTGCTTTTGCTACTTCTTTGGGATCGGAGCAATGTATACGATGTAGTCCCTATCTATGTTTATACCTTCTTAGTTATCGAATGACTCAATTTACTTAAGTGGCATTAGGGATATATTTTTGTAGGTAGTACTTAAAATGTTTTACTACCGGAAACTCAGGGAACGACTTTTATAACGAACCTTAATTCTACGAGAGCACCCAACCCTTGTATAAGTGATCCTTAACTCTCATTACAAGTATTATGTTGAATTCTAAATTTATATAGCAAAAGAAGTTCTCAACTTTCAATTAAGAAAATAAATATATTTTTCAGTCTATTTATACTACATATTAAGAAAATAATAATTACAATGCTCGTTAATATTACTTTTGTGTTATTATTTATTATTGTGTTGTTTAACTGACAATAACTTAAAAGATAAACTATACGAAATAAAATTTCATTATCCTACCAACATCTGACTGTTGGCAGGATAATGAAACCAGAGACAAAATCCGGGATCTCAGAGTTGGCGACACCATGAAAACTGGTGTACACATCACTGATCCACGGAGATCATCTATGTACATACATATGTTTATTGTATTCGTTGGCTTGGACACTAGGACGGCGAAAGGCCCATCACCAGGCACATTCTCCCAAAAGGTGTGTCGATAGAACCATTTTGACTACTATTAGTATGATGAAAAGATAAATAAATACTAACGTCAGGAAAATACAAGTGTTTTCGATCCACAGACAGAAGTTCCAATTTTATTTATATAAAGCTTGTAGATAAAACCCGCATAAATTGAGTAAATTATCCTGGCATGAATTTTAGTGGAAATATGAAAATAAGAAAAGAGTATATAACGAAAAAGGTCAAAAGACGAATCAATAAATAACTACAAACAACTAACAACATGAATGTATTCTATGATATGCCGAAAAAAATTATTTATTACGTAATCAACTTCATTCTTGAAACTTGAATACTCTTTATCATGAAAGATGATGCTTAAACATTTAACCTTGACAGACTAAAAATAGTCTATTTCAAAACGTACACATACTAGCTAATGCCCGTAACTTCGCACGTTTGAAGGCTTTTTATATTAATTTTTTTATAATGTCCACCCTGTCCCACATGTACCACTTTAAGCGATAATTTACAAAATAAAACTTTTCATTACAAATCCTTATATTAAATAAGAAATATCTTCAAACAATACCTAATACAGGGGTAGAGATAGGTCTAGTCTAGACAATTAAGTCCCCTTGACCCACCTTCCACCGAAGATATTTTCGGGATAACGTGACAGGTGGAGAGCCAGTCGCCGTCTTTATGTCTAAGTCAACGATATAATTCATACATAAGTTTTGAAAAACCCATAGGTACGAGCCCGCCACCTGGGGATCGACTCGGGTCTCTTAACTCGAAATTTCGACCACCAAACCACTCGGCTATCGTGACAAGTAACAAATCCTTATACTCGTATACCACTATATAATACAGTACTATGACTGCAATGAAAATCTTATTCAATCTCTCTGAAATTTATGTATCTCATGTATTTTATGTATTGTACATATTCAATTTATATATTTACTTATTTTTTTCATATTTTTTATATGTAATTTGGTTTATTGTTATTCCCGATCACTGTTATGATTCATCGTAATTTCGTTTAAACCATGTCGAGGCTCTAAAACTTAACATTATTCATATAGGTATGCACGGCACGATACAGATTAATATCTAGTGTGGTGTCATAGTAAAACAGTAAATTTAGAGATATTAAATAAATAAATAGGTATTATAATTTTATTTGTTTATTTATTAAATTACTATAATTTATAATATATACGACACTTTGTTTCATTTTAATATCTTTTTTTTTTGTTTAAAAATTAAAAACAATTGTACTTTTTATACTGCCATAGCAAATTCGATTTACGAGTTATTGTGGTAAGTCAGGATAGCCGTGTGATTTGGTGACCGGAATTCGTGTAGAACTCATGTAACTCTATGTCAATGGCTTGTACATAACGACGGCGACAGGCTCACAATCAGTTACATTGTCCAAAAAATGTATTATGTCAATAAACTAATGTGTAATACTCAAAGGCGAACGGACACTCGGTATCCTCACAATATATAATTTCTTATACATGATAAGAAACTATACATTGTTGTAAAATTTAATAATAAAAGTTCAGCATAATTTATGTGCTTTAAAATTCAATATAAATATAGTTATCCCAATATAGTTGCACCTTTCGCCGAAGACATTTCACGGACCACGTGACACGTGGTGAGCTAATCGCCGTCTTTTTGTCGAACCCAACGATATAAATCGTACCTAAGTTTTTGAAAAATCCCATTGGTACGAGCCTTGGGAATCGAACTTGGGTCTCGTGACTCGAATTCCGATCATCCCACCACTCGGCAATCAGGACTGTTCAATAAAATTTATTTAACACTGCATTATAAATTATATTCACAAATTTATTCAAATTGTTTCTCAAAATCTAATTTCGTAAAACAGGAGAAGACATTAACAATAATAAACAGTTAAGATTTTGATGTGCTTGAGAGATGAGACACTTAATTCCAATATTAAATAGAGAAATATCAAACAACGACTATGAAATTTATTGTGTTTTGTCTCAAAACAAAGCGGCGTTATTTTGCGGATCACAAATCGGTTTAATGTTGCCCGAATTAAAGGTTAAGTTCAAGTACCTCGGGACACGCTTTGTTATATTCATTTATTGCTTTTCGGACGTCATATAGATTAAAGTTGAAACTTATATTACACCCTGAGCGAATCAAGGACTATTTTTAAAATCTATGTTAAGTTTAGTATTATATTCACTTTTATTTCATTTTACTGTGTACAACATAATTTTGCTTATATAAAAAACTCTTTTTAATTATAAGTTTATAAATATATATGTTTTTATATATATATGTTTATAAATATTAAATAAATAATAATAAAATAAATAAATAAATATCTTCACGCAAGTCCCAATACAGGGGTAGACAGAGGTCTAGTCTGGACAATTAAGTCCCTTTGACCCACCTTCACTGAAGATATTTTCGGAACAACGTGACAGGCGGTGAACCCGTGGCCATTTTTATCTCCATGCCAACGATATAAATCGCACAAAAGTTTTTGAAAAACTCATCGGTACGAGCCTGCCACCTGGGAATCGAACTCGGGTCACTTGACTCGAAATTCCGACCACCCATCCAATCGGCTATCTAAATCTAATAATTTATAAATATTAATACAAAAAATCGTTATTTTATTTAAGGATTAATGTTATACAATGAAGATTATGTGTAACTCCTAGACGTAATAGTTAATGAGGGTGTACAGGCTTTACGAGCCGAGTACAATACAAATGTAACATACTCAATGGACTCGATAAGCTCTATTTCAATTAAAATTACAAATTCCATTGGAGTCAAATTTATTTTTGTGTCCACGAAGCAAATTTGCCTGATTGGAACTAATTCCGTTACATTTTATTTCGAGCTTACTGACCCGAGAGGCTTCGTTCTATCAAAATTACAATAGATTTATACGGCATATGAATGATTTTGTCAATTTCTAAAGTTTTTGAAAATGTGTAAACAAAAGCAAATTGAGGAAAAATATATTTGAGAGTTACCATAATGTTATCAATATGACAAAAGATCATAAAAAAGTTTGTTTCAGGATTTTCAAATATTCCGATATTTTCCCGGTAAATTTTTCTTTCCTGCTCTTTTTGTTATTGTGGTTTTTACAATTAATAAATCAAATTTAATTTGTGTCTTCATAACAGATTTGCCTGAATGGAACTAATTCTATTACATTTTATTTCAAACTTGCTGACCCGACAGGCGTCGTGCTGACAAAATTTCAATAGATTTATTGGACATAATTATTAATTCCGCCTTTGTGTCTAATCCAACAATATAAATCATTCATTAGTTTTTTAAAATACCCATTGATACGAGCCACCTGGGGATCGAACTCGGGCCCTTAACTCGAATTCCGATCACCCAACCACTCGGTTATCGTGACTTTTTAAATGAAAAGGAAATTGCTATAATCGCCACGCTTAGCAAACGGATCGGCGATCGCAGAATCAAATACCTCGCGCCTAAGGTACTGCTGCCTTTTATTGTTAATATTGATTTAGGTAATTCTCTCAGATGGTACACCATACGTTGAAAACCATTAAAATATTCAAGCTTAGATTCTTAGTTGATACTCACCGAAGGAGAATTCTACACGCATAGCGAAGCCAATGCAGGGTAATTGATTTTTATATAAAAATACGTACACATTGAGGGACAACGCCACATACATTGCTCTGATCCCAAAGTAAGCAGCTTTAGCACTTGTATTGTGAAATTAGTAACATCAAATGTACCAAAAGCACCCAGATCCGAGAAAACTGAAAAAGTGTTTTCTACATTAAGCCGATTGAACCCGGGACCTCACAGCTGCAGACACTATGAAAACCGGTGTATATGCCACTCGTTCACGGGGGTCATCTATACATGTAAATAAAATTGAAGTGTCTGTTTTTAATAATGATATAACCGTTTTTTATTACATGTATATTAATATATACGGTATATACACCAAAACAATTGTTTTTACAATTTTTGTCTGTCTGTCTGTCTGTTCCGGCTTACGAGAATCGCTGAAACGGCTGGACTGATTTTAACAGGATTTTCACTGATAGATAGCTAATGTTATAAGGAGTAACATAGGCTACTTTTTAGCAGTGCCTTTTAACTAATGCGGAATGGGCCCTGTAGGCTTAGTTCCCGACAGCCGAACCCCTGTCTACATCGAAATCAGATTGGCCATCCCGGCTAAAAGCGCACCTCAAGTATAAAACAATTATTCATAATTTTTTTCATAACTATTTAAAACATACAGAAAAGACGGGTACTAAGTTTCAAAAACATACAGAGCAAATTTGATATCTTTACTTAAACAGTTATATAGTTTGAAGAACTCTAGATAATTTGAAGAGATTTCAAGGCTGTTCAGAGATAAGGGCTGGGTGGGATGTTGCAATTGTAAAAAAAAATTCCTTCAGTTTTGTTACAAATTTGCAAAATACACGATACATATTTTGTTGTATTCTCTCTTCGTCAGCGAGATCAAGGTAGTCGAGAAAAATATTTTTTAAATGTAAAAATGAATTCTTAGTTATTATGGAAATGTCACGATAGCCGAGTGGTTGGGTGGTCGGAATTTCGATTCAAGAGACCCAAGTTCGATCCCCAGGTGGCAGGCTCGTACCAACGGGTTTTTTAAAAAAAAAATATGTACGAATTATATCGTTGGCTTGGATATAAAGACGGCGACGGGCTCACCACCTGTCACGTTGTCTAGACAAGACTTTGGTCTAGACAAGGCCTTTGTCTTCCCCTGTATTAGGAAATGCGTGAAGATATTTATATTAAATATTAAGAAAAAGGAATTAAGGTACATAGTATATATATATATATATATATATATATATATATATATATATATATATATATATATATATATATATATATATATATATATATATATATATATATATATATATATATATATATATATATATATATATATATATATATATATATATATTCACGTGCATTATACAAATGCATTTTTAAATAAAATATGTTCATGCATTGATTTGTCATCAGGCACGGGAACTAAGCATACAATGGTCGTATGCTTAGTTCCCGTGGTATGACATCAAGAAGGCTTGCTGCATTTTCGTGTTGAATTCTAAGACTTATCCTTTCTGCAAGAAAAGAACCAACCCTCTTATCATCAGCGGTTAGTACCAGTCGCAGATAAAATTATTTTTTTTTGAGCTTTTGCCCACATGAATTAATGTAGTTCAAGAGAAGCTCAGTATAAACATTCAGCTATACGCAATTTTTTAATAGATTTTAAAATATGTAAGTTATGCTGAACTTTTTGTTCCTGCCCAAATTTAAATGATCCCGCCCGTGTGTTGTTTGTTTAGAACATTCGACTATAATTTTAAAACTGGGCAGGTCTTGTATCTATAGCTTATCTAAAGCTCATCAATATATATGATAATCAGCTATTATACTGATCATCATTTAATTGATAAAAATATTCATTTCATATTTATATCACACGCAAAATTTTTAAATCGTTCATTTACAAACGCTGAATATTTTTAAGACAAATTTAATAATGCTATCACAAATTCATTTGCTTAAAATAGTCTTTAAATTACTTTAATTAGGTTCCGAATTATTTTCATCCATAAGCGTTTCTAATTAGAGAATACTTTCTTCTTTTCTTTGCTTCATATGAGGTCACCGGAATTAATTAATGATATTAAGTAAAAAATGTTTCACTTCAAATTGAGAAAATTGTTTATTAGCTGGATTATTGCGTTAAATTATATATATAGCTGTTAGCTTTTCTGAAGCTACTTTACGAAGCTACTTACTGAAGTTACTTTTTATAATTTCATAGAGAAAATATTTTCTGGTTTGTGGCTTCTCATAAATCTGCCAATTAGATATGTAAATGGCAGTGAAACTTGATAAGTAATACATAATTACATACAAACATAACACACCATTGCTGTGTGGTATAGGCGTACTAATTCTACCGCCGAGCGACCAAAGGAAAAGCCTTGAAAATGCAGTGGACTACCGACAAATAGCGGTATAACTTACTTGTCTTGAAGTATACCAGACTATAATTCAGTAGACGGGTGACAGGGCAGCAGCATCTAGTGTGCATGATGTCTGCGATCACCAACACTCTTGCCAAGCATAGCAATGGCGAACCCACTCGTACGGGAGAAGCTCTCTTTAGAAATTTCTCTCTCTATCATGATGTTTGTGATGACCCCCCTGCCACTGCAGTAAATTCGCTTCCGCTGTAAAAAGAATTTGCCAATATCACCACTATTAGCGAGTAGATAGGCGATCGCGGCTCTCCCACTACGACTCTACCTCGGCTATGCAGTGCACGGAGAGCGGTGCGAAGGCAACGACGCAAACACTCCCCCCACAGCCCACCAACACGCATCCGAAGTGGGCTGCACAAGCCCACTTAGAGCGACCACTTCGGGCCGGCCATACTCCACTAAGTTAGGCCGGCCATGTGGGTTCCTCTTGGTTCACCGTAGGTGACCAAGCCACGGTTACTAAGCCCCACCGCCACGCCAAGACGGGAACCCGTTCGGGGGGTAGACGTCATAACTCTATTTCTTTATTTCCAATATTTTTTAAAACTGTTATCCCGCCCATTCACATACTGGCCTCTTACGACAACCACGAGATGAAAGGTGAAAGAAAATAAATGTTTGATAATACCACATACTGAAGGAAGTGATAACAAATATCAAAATTATTCAAAAAAAACATCGAGCAGTGTCAGGTACATATCTTCTTATCAAGTGCTACGCAGAAAGACAGATATTTACTTTCACTAATATTAATAAAGTGTTGATCTTTATTTCACAATTTAAAACTATTGAAAGTTTCAGTTTGTATTTGCCAGCAAACATACGTATACGTATGAAACGTACAAAGTGATCACACAATGAAACACAAAACTCAATATTAGCAATTAATTATTTTCCTGATCGGAGTATTTAATTATGCTATTTGTTTCCAGTAACAATGTAAAGGCTTTACGAGCCGAGTACAATACAAATGTAACATACTTAATGGACACGATAAGCTCTATTTCAATTAAAATTTCAAATTTAATTTGTGTCCACGAAACAAATTTGCTTGATTGGAACTAATTCCGTTACATTTTTTTTCGAGCTTACTGACCCGAGAGGTTTCGTTCTATCAAAATTACAATAGATTTATACGGCATACGAATGATTTTGTCAATTTCTATAGTTTTTGAAAATGTGTAAACAAAAGCAAATTGAGGAAAAATATATTTGAGAGTTACCATAATATTATCGATATGACAAAAGATCATAGAAAAGTTTGTTTCAGTATTTTCAAATATTCCGATATTTTCCCGGTAAATTTTCTTTCCTGCTCTTTTTGGTATTGTGGTTTTTACAATTAATAAATCAATGGAAGTCAAATTTAATTTGTGTCTTCGTAACAGATTTGCCTGAATGGAACTAATTCTGTTACATTTTATTTCGAACTTGCTGACCCGACAGGCGTCGTTCTGACAAAATTTCAATAGATTTATTGAACATAATTATTATTTCCGCCTTTGTGTCTAATCCAACAATAAAAATTATTCAATAGTTTTTTTTTAAATACCCATTGATACGAGCCAACTGGGGATCGAACTCGGGCCCTTAACTCAAATTCCGATCACCCAACCACTCGGTTATCGTGACTTTTTAAATGAAATGGGAATAGCTATAATCGCCACGCTTAGCAAACGGATCGGCGATCGCAGAATCAAATACCTCGCGCCTAAGGTACTGCTGCCTTTTATTGGTAATATTGATTTAGTTAATTCTCTCAGATGGTACACCATACGTTGAAAACCATTAAAATATTCAAGCTTAGGTTCTTAGTTGATACTCAACGAAGGAGAATTCTATAAGCATAGCGAAATGCAAGGCAACTGATTTTTATATAAAAATACGTACACATTGAGGGACAACACCACATACATTGCTTTGATCCCAAAGTAAGCAGCTTTAGCACTTGTATTGTGAAATTAGTAACATCAAATGTACCAAAAACACCCAGATCCGAGAAAACTTAAAAAGTGTCTTCTACATTAAGCCGATTGAACCCGGGACCTCAAAGCTGCGGACACTATGAAAACCGGTGTATATGCCACTCGTTCACGGGGGTCATCTATACATATAAATAAAATTGAAGTACCTGTTTTTAATATTGAAATAACCGTTTTTTACTACATGTATATGAATATATACGGTACATACAAAAACCAAAACAATATTTTCTAGTATAGTATAGTAACAAGTATACAATTTTATTGTTCTAGACATTTCTACTTTACTCTCATTTCACACTTCGTTCTCTCTTCAACGCTTTCAAATATTTTATTGTCATTTTAATTAAGCCAGTTTATACAACATACAATGTTTAATAAGCATAATTCAGAAGTGTTTGTTAGTTTACTTATATATTAGAATACGTGGAAGTTTTCTGAGAAAGGCATGTTAGAGAAGTTAGCGTATGTACTGTTAAAGACAGATTAATTAATGTATGTTCATATCGTAGCAATAGAAATGTTAATGTCTAAATTACATATTTCATTTATTGCTGTTTATTAGGTGTATGTGTTATGGACGTAACTTTGCTTCTTACTTCTGGTGGCTGTCGTTAGCTTGATTTTATAAAAAAGGTAGAATTAATGTATCAAACTTTATAATAAAATAATTAATGTGGAATCTTGGGTGAATATGTGTCAAAATTTCTATTGAATCCATCGAATACTTTTCGAGTATGTATTTCGAGGATTATTTTTTTGTAAGTATTAATTTACATAGAATCCTTAAGTATTCGACGTTCCCAAGCAAATAAGGTATAAATGTGTAAACATTTACGTGCCAAAATGTTTTCGGAGAAAGTGTTACGGTAAGGTGAAAGTAAACATAACATTACAGAACATTCACTTAAAGCGAATATTATTACTATGTTTTTATGTATATTTTTATATCTTCACGAACTTCCTCAATACAAGGGTAATCAGAGATATAAACAATTTGGATATATAAAACCTCAACCAAACCTCAGTTCTCAAGTTCGAAAGACTAAGTAGCTGCGAACTCATACAGTGTCGTCATAATAACATTGAAACACAATCATTTTCAAAACAACAATTATTCATAACTTTTTCATAACCATTTAAAACATACAGAAAAGACGGGTACTAAGTTTCAAAAACATATAGAGCATATTTGATATCTCTACTTAAACAGTTACATAGTTAGAAGAACTCTAGATAATTTGAAGAGATTAGTTATTGAAAAAGTTACTTCGCAACATTCCGCATGCGAGAGTCGAGTCTCTGTGGTCGCTCATCGTAGAGTCTACTCGCTCGATAATGTTTTGAGGCGAAACACGTGTCGCGTTTTCGTTGGTGGTATATGTTACCAGGTTTGAATGCAGTGGTAGTGGTGATGGTGCATACAGTGGAATTAGTGCACGCATCTGTGGGAGGGATGGTGGTGCTCTTCTTCTCTTCGGACCAGGTAACATATACCTTTTTAAATTTGCAAGCGGAATGTTGCGAAGTAACTTTTTCGATGACAACTTTACAATGAATTTTCGTAAAGTAACGCCTGAGTCAGGTAACTATAATTTGAAGAGATTTCTAGGCTGTTCAGAGATGAGGGCTGGGAGAGATGTTGTAAAAAAATTCCTTCAGTTTTGTTACAAATTTGCAAAATACACGCAACATATTTTCTTGTGTTCTCTCTTCGTCAGCGAGATCAAGGTAGTCGGGAAAAAATGTTTTTTACATGTAAAAACGAATTCTTAGTTATAATTTTTTTATATAGAAAAGGGAGGCAAACGAGCAGGTGGTTCACGTGATGGTAAGTGATTACCGCCGCCCATGAACACCCGCAATACCAGAGGCATAGCAGATGTGTTACCTCCCTAAGAGTTCCCCCCCCCCCCCACAGATTGGTCCACACACCCCCGGAGGGGGGTGTGTGGGCCACCGGTTACCTGCACTCACCAGACGAAACGCAGAAGTTTGTTAGACTTCTACTTCACGCCGGTATTCTGTGAGGTTGTGGTACTACCCCGGTCGAGCCGGCCCATTCATGCAACAACAAAAACTGATGCGTGGCTCTACCACTGTTAAAAAGTTATTATGGAAATGTCGCGATAGCTGAGTGGTAAGGCAGCCTCGTACCAATGGGTTTTTAAAAAAAACTTGTGTACGAATTATATCGTTAGCTTGGACATAAAGACGGCGACGGGCTCACCACCTGTCACGATATCCCGAAAATATATTCGGTGGAAGGTGGGTCGACTTAATTGTCTACCTTTGTCTTCCCCTGTATTGGGAATTGCGTAAAAATGTTTATTTTATTCATTTTTTATTAAGAAATATTAAGAAAAAATTAATTATTGATACCAAAAAAGTTATTGTATTTGCAAAAATGTTTCTTCATAGTTTTGTTACAAATTTGCAAAATACACGCAACATATTTTCTTGTTGTCACCGAAGTCAAGGAAGTGGAAAAATACTTTTTATACTTAATACTAATAATATTTTTTTGGTAATTACTTTTTATTAAGTAGTTATTTTCGAGTGACTCAACGTCATACATTACGTGACTACTATAAAACTAATAAATGCTAGTAGAGTAAGCTTGCACTTTAGATACTACATAAATACATACAATCACACCTCTTTCCCGTAGGAGTAGGCAGAGATCACTTATTTCCATTTGCTACGATCCTTACATACTTGTTTCGCTTCGTCCACTTTCATTATTCCCTTCATACATTCTCTTCGATTTAGGGTACTCTTGACCGGGCCTTTTTTCATGACGTCCCTGATTTGATCTCGAATAGTCCGCCTACGTCTTACCCTTCCTACACTTCCCACTTCTCATTCACACTTCTTTCGTCACACACGCCTTATACACTTTTTTCGTCAATCGTTCTTCATTCATTCTTTCGACATAGCCAAACCATTTTAGCATACTTGTCTCAATTTTAGTCACTACACCTTCTTTCAGACCACAACGTTTCCTTATCTCGCTATTCCTTATCCTGTCACTTATTTAACTCCATACCCAACTTTCACTTTCGTACATGAGTGTCGAAACCAACACCCTCTCATTCACAGCCAAACGAGCCTTGTTAGACACCTTCTAACTGTTCATAAATGAGTGCAAAGCTCTATTCACCATGTTTCCTGAATTCACTCTTCTTTCTATATGACTCTCACACTTTCGATCTCTTGTAAACTTTGAACCCAGATAGACAAACTCATTCATCTGTTTAATTTGTTCATCTCCAATCACGATATTGTTCAAACATCATCACTTTCGTCTTCTTTATATTTATCTTCATTCCCTTTCTAACAAAAGCTCCACTTATGAGTGCAGTTACCATCTCCTGCAACTCCTCGAATGAAGATGCAAGTAATTCTGGTCATCAGCATAGAGAAAACAATTTTCAACCCACTTCCATTCTCTTTTAAATCTGTCAAGCAATTGTGACGCTACACATCTCTATCTAACACCTTTTTCGATATTAAACCATTCAGTGTATGCCCAGTTTATCACTTCACAAGCTCTAGAATCCCTATAAAGGGATTGTAATGCTCGTATCAGGATACTGCTCACACCGTTCACGGAAAACGATTCATTCCTCTATTCTTGAGATACTGCTCGCTATTGGTCTACTTAATTTAGGTTTGTTATATTTGGTCTGTTATATTAGATGGTATCATTGCCATCTGTCGGTAGTCAATCGCATTCTCAAGGCTTTTTACGTAATCGCTTCTGACGTCACACACGGGAAGGGAATTGAGATTTTATTAAACGTAACCACACGTTAAATAAAAAAAGCTTTTCTTTCAATCATTCCAGTGCCTACTCAAAAATTTGATACGTTTGTGTCATTGTTTTGTAACACAAAACAAAAAATAACATTGTTCCTAGTCTGAAATACTTTCTGTAAAAATATCTTTTATAAATCAAAAAATTCGCGTTTACAACAGTTAAAACAGTCATTTAACGTAAAATTCAAATTAATAAAAGCTCTATTTAAAAATAGACACATAAAAATATGAACTCAGAAAGATATATACATTTATATCAACTAACGCCTACAGCATCCCTAGCGTAAAGCTCGGGGGAGGATCGTCGGCTTAACCATTTGTAAATTATTCATTAAACGCCTCTGTCTGCCGCTCTGCGAATATATACGCGTTAATACGTCCACAAATATAACCATTCAACATCATATTTTATTTTTTTATTTGCATTTATTGAATTTAAAAAATAATAGTATTTTTCTGTATTTAGAATCACGAGTGGTTCGAATCGAATCGAGACCCGAGTTCGATCACCACGTAGCAGGCTCGCACCAATGGGTTTTAAAAAACTTGTGTACGAATTATATCGTTAGCTTGGACATAAAGACGGCGACGGGCTCACCACCTGTCACGATATCCCGAAAATATATTCGGTGGAAGGTGGGTCGACTTAATTGTCTACCTTTGTCTTCCCCTGTATTGGGAATTGCGTAAAAATGTTTATTTTATTCATTTTTTATAAAGAAATATTAAGAAAAAATTAATTATTGATACCAAAAAGTTATTGTATTTGCAAAAAATGTTTCTTCATAGTTTTGTTACAAATTTGCAAATTACACGCAATATATTTTCTTGTTGTCACCGAGGTCAAGGAAGTGGAAAAAATACTTTTTATACTTAATACTAATAATATTTTTTTGGTAATTACTTTTTATTAAGTAGTTATTTTCGAGTGACTCAACGTCATACATTACGTGACTACTATAAAACTAATAAATGCTAGTAGAGTAAGCTTGCACTTTAGATACTACATAAATACATACAATCACACCTCTTTCCCGTAGGAGTAGGCAGAGATCACTTATTTCCATTTGCTACGATCCTTACATACTTGTTTCGCTTCGTCCACTTTCATTATTCCCTTCATACATTCTCTTCGATTTAGGGTACTCTTGACCGGGCCTTTTTTCATGACGTCCCTGATTTGATCTCGAATAGTCCGCCTACGTCTTACCCTTCCTACACTTCCCACTTCTCATTCACACTTCTTTCGTCACACACGCTTATACACTTTTTTCGTCAATCGTTCTTCATTCATTCTTTCGACATAGCCAAACCATTTGAGCATACTTGTTTTAGTCACTACACCTTCTGTCAGACCACAACGTTTCCTTATCTCGCTATTCCTTATCCTGTCACTTATTTAACTCCATACCCAACTTTCACTTTCGTACACGAGTGTCGAAACCAACACCCTCTCATTCACAGCCAAACGAGCCTTGTTAGACACCTTCTAACTGTTCATAAATGAGTGCAAAGCTCTATTCACCATGTTTCCTGAATTCACTCTTCTTTCTATATGACTCTCACACTTTCGATCTCTTGTAAACTTTGAACCCAGATAGACAAACTCATTCATCTGTTTAATTTGTTCATCTCCAATCACGATATTGTTCAAACATCATCACTTTCGTCTTCTTTATATTTATCTTCATTCCCTTTCTAACAAAAGCTCCACTTATGAGTGCAGTTACCATCTCCTGCAACTCCTCGAATGAAGATGCAAGTAATTCTGGTCATCAGCATAGAGAAAACAATTTTCAACCCACTTCCATTCTCTTTTAAATCTGTCAAGCAATTGTGACGCTACACATCTCTATCTAACACCTTTTTCGATATTAAACCATTCAGTGTATGCCCAGTTTATCACTTCACAAGCTCTAGAATCCCTATAAAGGGATTGTAATGCTCGTATCAGGATACTGCTCACACCGTTCACGGAAAACGATTCATTCCTCTATTCTTGAGATACTGCTCGCTATTGGTCTACTTAATTTAGGTTTGTTATATTTGGTCTGTTATATTAGATGGTATCATTGCCATCTGTCGGTAGTCAATCGCATTCTCAAGGCTTTTTACGTAATCGCTTCTGACGTCACACACGGGAAGGGAATTGAGATTTTATTAAACGTAACCACACGTTAAATAAAAAAAGCTTTTCTTTCAATCATTCCAGTGCCTACTCAAAAATTTGATACGTTTGTGTCATTGTTTTGTAACACAAAACAAAAAATAACATTGTTCCTAGTCTGAAATACTTTCTGTAAAAATATCTTTTATAAATCAAAAAATTCGCGTTTACAACAGTTAAAACAGTCATTTAACGTAAAATTCAAATTAATAAAAGCTGTATTTAAAAATAGACACATAAAAATATGAACTCAGAAAGATATATACATTTATATCAACTAACGCCTACAGCATCCCTAGCGTAAAGCTCGGGGGAGGATCGTCGGCTTAACCATTTGTAAATTATTCATTAAACGCCTCTGTCTGCCGCTCTGCGAATATATACGCGTTAATACGTCCATAAATATAACCATTCAACATCATATTTTATTTTTTTATTTGCATTTATTGAATTCAAAAAATAATAGTATTTTTCTGTATTTAGAATCACGAGTGGTTCGAATCGAATCGAGAGACCCGAGTTCGATCACCACGTAGCAGGCTCGCACCAATGGTTTTTTCAACAAATTTATACGATTTATATATGGCTTGGATATAAAAACGGGCTCATCACCAGTCACGTTGACTCAAAAAATTTCTTCGGTGGAAGTGGGGTCAAAAAGACTTAATTGTCTAGATCTCTGCCTACCCTTGTTTTAAGAATGGTGTGAAGATATTTTTTGCCATAATATTAATACTAAAACTTTTGATAAACTATTATAGTATGGTCTATTATTTAAGCACTGTAGATGCATTGCTAACCTTTAGGATTGAAATAGTAAAAGACAGGAATAGAAGAGACAGGAGTACCCATATCTTATCAATCAAATTAAACTTTGAAACGCGGTATGCCTTAACTTTTATACATTATTTTACACGCCAGTACTAAAAAACTAAATACGTATAGACGTCATTCCTTACGAAGGAAGTTTTCCAAGCGTGTTTTATTAATATACGTACAACGTACGTACTTCATGACTTCTGATTTTGAGTAAGTCAAAAAATATCTTTACATCATTCCCAGTACTGGGGTAGACAGAGGTCTAGACAATTAAGTCCTTTTGACCAACCTTTCACCGGTGATATTTTTTGGGACAATGTGACATGTGCTGAGCCTGTCGCCGTCTTATGTCGAAGCCAACGATATAAATCGTACATATGCTAAAACAACCGAAGGTCTCTTGACTAGAATTTTGATCACTTAACCACTCGGCTATCGTGGCAAAATTTTGAGTGAGTTGAAAATTAAAATTTAAATTATATTCTGTGGTAGATAACAAATGTTTATTACTCGTATCATATATTTGCATAATCAAGCCATAGACCAGAATTTTATTGAGTGGGCGAATGTTTGCAAATGTTAGGATAACGAGAAGGGTGTTATAAAATCTATTTATTCCCTCTTTTGAACAAAATATTTAACACAGACTTGTATTATTCATTGTTAATTTGTGGTAGCCTAGTTATTTACGTTTAGCGTGTTAATTGGAAAACAAAGCTAAAAAAACGTAATCCAAAACTCACCTATGGTGCAACTAAGAAAAGCACTTCGTATTTCTGGATTAGTATGTCCCTTTGTGTTCTATTCTATTTCATTAAAAAATTTATAAACATAAAATATGTGTTGTTAAACCAGAATCCTATGATATACTTACTTACTTATGTTCGCGAACAATCCTTAACGGGATAGCCAGTGAGAACAGATCGCCAAGTGTCACGATCTTTACTTACCTCTTTAGCTTCTTTAAGATTCATACTTTTTTTCAATGCAGTCTAGGAATCCGAGTACTCTTGACCCTCCTTACCTGTGATATGCCTACTTTAATATGTGCTGTTCTAGTATCGCACTGAAGAAATAAAATATTATCATAGTGAGCTACAATACTGAAAGCTTTGTACTTCAAAGCAGTCACCTGCGCGGTGACTAGTATTAAAATCGCATTTAAAATTGAATACAGTTGTTGACAGTTAATATGGTGTAACAAATAATGCGAATAAACAGCAGTGCGGTGGGGGTGATGTAGTGAGCGTAACGGTGGAAGTGTATGGAAGAAAAAAACGAGGCGGTAATTAAAAAAGCAGTAAAGACGTAAAAAAATTGTAGACGCAAATAGCAGATTATAATGTGTTGTAAACTAATGACCTAAGAGCCACAATGTTACATGAACTTTTAGATTTAGAAAATGAAGCATTTTGAAATAAAGACGGAATGAGAATAAAATAAAATTTTAAGCATACCGTTAAATTCAGTTACTTGTTATATATATAACGTTGATAAAAAGATAAAACTTAAATATTATCAAACTTCTATCTAAATTTAATAAAATAGTTACAATGTTTCAGATTCTCCCTCCGATTTCACTTCTAAAGAAATATCAGATTTTTGTGAAGGGCTACTTTCGCGGTTTTCTTCTTCATCGATTCTGCACTTATGAATTTTTATAAAGTCTTCATATGGATTCAAAGCTTGTCTTCGTTCTTTCCCTTCAGAAATGGTTGCTTCCCAAGAAAATGGTACATTATACGGATTTTCTTTAACCATTTTCAAAGACGTTTTCTTTAAGTACAAATATTCTTCAAGATATTCGTTTTTTAAAGATTTTTTGTCATCAGAAAGAAGACTTTTCTTTACTTTTGGTTTTTTCTTAATTGCTTCAGGGAACAATATTGCAACAGTATCGTTAAATATATTCTTTTGGTTTTTCATAATTTCAAGCATCCTTCTTTCTTTTTCTAACCGCTGTGACTCTAGTTCTCTTAATGGCTTTTCGTGTTCAATTAATTCAGCTCTATTGATTCTTTTTTTTATAGCAATAGTTCGTTCTATTAACTTATGTATAATCATCTGCCATCTTTCTTCAGGACCAATGACTTTAAGTTTGAGCTGCCGTTTTCGTTCTTCTTCTTCCTCCAATCTTTTTTCTTCCTCTTCTCTTAGTCTACGTTTTTCTTCTTCTTTTTCAGCTAATAGTGCACCTTCCTTACGTGCAATTTCTAACAAAATTTGTGGATTATTTTCAATCCATTTATTTTGCCAGGCAATGAAAGATTGCATCACTTTAAGTTCTCTTTTTATCATATTTTCCATTCGATTTTTATAAGAAGGACTTTCTATCATAAATATTGGAGGATCAATAAATGTTCTAAAAGAACCATTTATGTCACTTACACCGATAATATTTTTTGCCAAAGGTAATGAATGTAAACTGACGCCAGTTAGCATAGAACCGGAGAGTGTTTGTATTGCTATGGGCTTATCACTTCTTAACAAGAGATCCCAAGTTTCTAAATCACCTTCGGATGTTCCAACAAAGATGACACTTGGCTTATATAATGACCAAGCGGCATCCGTTAAGCGACAAGAACGTTTTTTCCAAAACAAAGGTCTCCCGATCACTTCATTAGACCAAATTGCAAAAATTTTACCTCCAACAGTCAGAGTGAGATGACTGAGAAATGGATTAATTTGTACACATGTTATTATACCGTCATGTATAAAGCAACTGAATGTTATATCGCAGTATTCTGAATTAACAACCTCACCCGTATTAAATTCGTGACCTTCCCAAGTAACCCTTGCCATTTCACCATGTTGGGAACCGCAATAAATAATTTTTGATATCTCATTTTCAGTTTGAGGAATGATTTTGGGGATAAAATATTTCCTGCCATCTCCATAATGTTTTGGAGTGTATATATATTTTATCAATGGAGGAGTTATTCCAAACCTCTGTAGCGGTATAGTCTGTGGTTGGCCAACAACTCCCAATAAGAGCTTGAAACACGGTTGTATGTTTCGATCCAAAACTTTATACGCGGAAACATCTTGAAGTAATCCAGAAGGTCTTTTTTGAATTCTTTTTGATTTTTTAACCTTTTTTGTTTCAAATACTGTTACGTTATCAATAGATAGATTCCATATTAAAATGGTTCCATCTTCAGATCCAGTGAACAGCATAAGAGATTTCTTTTCACTAGAAGCCATTGCAATTTTACCAGTTGCTGAAACTGCGAAATTAGGAGAAAGCCAATTGATTGCAGTTATAGGAGCATAATGACTTGTTAGTAAATTACTCATAGCAGTAGCCTCTACCACAGCATTATCATGAATATTTTTCATCCAATCCATATGTGCATTCATGGCTATGTGATATTTTTCTCGAGTTTCGCTTAGGACTGGGATATCTTCAACATTTCTTAATTTATTGGTAAGATCCCATAAAATCAGCTGTCCATTCACACATCCGCCAAGTAATAAATTCTCATTGAAAGGACAAAATGAGAGTACTTTTACCTCCCGTGGTGACTGCAAATACAATTTTGGTCTTAAGCTGTCAATATGACTCCAAATCATTACAGGATTTAAACCATATATTGCTCTTTGAATGGGATCAGGACGTGAGCTTAAGGTTTTCATTATTGTTGGGTTTCCATCAGAATAACAGATAGCCACTATACCCGTCCACATTGGATGAAAAACAGCGCATGAAATAAACTTGTCTTTTGCACGAACATCAGTAAAACATACGTACTCTTCAAATTCCATAGAGTTATAAATATCAATTGTTTTTTCAGTCATCAAAGTTGGATAATCATTACAATACATATCCATTACTGTGTTTAATTCGACAACAGATTCCATTTCTTGATTTTTAGTCACCAAAAATTGGTTAAACCTTTTTATATACGACGGACGTCGCATTCTTTTTAGAGCATTTTTATAAGATGTTAGCTCAACGTCATTTGTAGTTTCTCTTACAGCATCGGTTTCATCGTCAGAGCTACTTTCGCCAGCTTTATTTTTATCTAAAGCTTTACTCATATCACCGCCACCTTCAACATCATCATCTTTTCCTAAAGCATCTGCAATAGTCTGTGTCCAAATATTTGTTGGGTATCTTAATTCAGTCTGAGCCTCTCTATTTATTTTAGGAGTTGCTGCCTGAGATGCACAGTCTACCCTCCGACAAAATATATTATTAAACTTCTGCCTATAAGGAGTTAATTCAATATAACCATCCCTTACTGAGTTAGTATCGCGTACTTTAAAGCCACGTGGCTGATATTTTGACAAATATTGCGATTTTATTTCAATTTCTAAAAGTGGTCTAGTATTAAGAGGAATTTGTTCTTTTATCTCCATTTCACTTCCAAAGCTTTTCCATGGTCTAGGTTTTTTTTGTATCGCTTTTTCTAACTTTTTTTCTTGTCGTCTAATAAATTTGTCTGACTGCTGTTTACAATGATCTCTTGCTTCACGAGTACAACAGATGTAAAATTCATCTACATCTTTAGATTCATCTACTATATATCCCATTAACACATATTCGTCGCTATACATTTCTAAATGCTTTTTTAAGTTAAAAAACTCTGAAAGCTCTCCACCTACCTCTATATTTTCCATTATTTTAGCTTTATTCACTAATTTCCAGGGGTATTGTGCATTGACATGTGTTCCAACCACAAGTTCTATTTGAATTTGCGTTTCTTCACCTAATACAGCACGATAAACTCCTTCCACATCATATTTGGGTATAAAACGTTTTCTTCTAGGCAGCGGTTGCTGTTGAGCCATTTTATGTATACCAGAATGAACTGTAAATAAATATTTATATTTGTATCGCTTATATATACGACTCTCTACAATTGACGTGTAATTTTAATCAAAGAATAAATATCACAACGTTTTTCTTTAATTATAATGCTGATTGACGTTTTTAAAAATTGTCAGTGAACGTGAAAAAGGTTTTACACGTTTTAAATATGCATCAGGGAATTATGTGACATATTACGTATGTAGGTATATTGTTCAAACTTATTTGTAGCGCGGTTTTAACAAAAAAGTAATATTTTGTTTGTGTAGCAATAATGCAGTAGCATATGCTGCCACATGCTTCTTCTCGAAATTCCCCATACTGGGGTAGGCTGAGGTATAGATATTGAAGTCCTTTTGAACCACTTTCCACTCATCTTTATTCGAGACAGTGTGACAAGTGATTAGTCTAAAATATGTTGACATACAAACATATTTAGATATATACATAAATTCATCTATTAAGAGCAAACTTTAATATTCCGTGATCCTTAGCTTCAAAGGCTTGTTCATCAACTAGGCCTAGACTATGGAGTCGTCTCTGACATGTGAATGAAATATATGTTTTTTTTTTCTAATTTAATTTTATAATAAATGGATTTGTTTTACCGTTTGTCCTGTTTTCATCATCTAGTAAATGTTCATCACTACTGGACTCTGAAGAACTACGTCTTTCTATGACTATGTCCTCATTTTTAATTTCTTCCTCACTGTCGGAAAAACTCATCTTTTCACTCTCGATTATTTATTTCTTACTCGAATTGTGTTCTGAAATAAAAAAAAATGTTATAATTATTTTGTGATTGTAACACTTTTTATAAAGTAATTGAGTAACGAGAAAATAAAATATTGAACAATATACGTGGTAGACTACTTTTCTGCTTAAGAGACATCTACGTCTGTGTTACTGTCACCTATATCTGCTGCCAAATAGAGTACAACAACTGTTGAGTTCCGTTTTCAAAGGTTTGGAAATCCGGTGTGATTACAGTCATTGTGGCGCGTGTTACAAATAAGTCCTTTCGACACAACTTTTACCAAAAACATTCATTGGAATAACGTGACAGGTGATGAGTCTGTTTTCGTCTTGGTGTCCAAGTCAACGTTATGAATTGTGCATAAATTTTGATAGGTATGAGCCTACCACCTGGGGATCTAACTCGGGTCTGTTGACCCAAATTATGGTCACCCAACCATTCGGCTATCGTGACTAATATTACATTTTATTGGATGAGAACGCATCAGCGACTGTGTCCTTTCATTATTCACGTTAAGTTAGTGGCAGTTGTACATAAGCTGCTGTATTCGCTTAACATCGGGTGGACTATTCACTCGTTTTTACCTCAATTACATAACGGCCGGTACAAAGTTCACTGCAGGAAATAGGCCTCCTCCTCAAGATTTTCCATAAAACTCTTGCTCACCATGCAGTCACAGTACTCGATTTGCTCAATTTTATCTGGTATATTTGAGATGGTTATCTCACCATCAATCGGTAGCCATTTTTATTTACAAGTTTTTTCTCTCAGTCACCTTTTGCTACACCCATGGGATGAGAGGGACTGCTATTATTCTTATGCCGATAAAGATACCACACCTTATTCAAACTTTTTTCGCTTGGATCTATTTCAAATCGAATCAAATAATTTACTCACCGATATTAGAATGTACATTCGTTGATCGATAGTCATTTTTTAATCTACCACCCTTTTGTAATGAAGTTCCTCTAGCGGAGAAGGAAAACAGGCGAAAGAAACTCCGTAGTTATCCTCTTTTTTTGGATAATCTTTTTTTTTTAATATTATTTAAAATGTGATGTGATATTTTCTAGAAATAACTCGGGAGCGATGACTTCATTCCCCGGGGTTATTGTCACTAATATATTCATTTATATTATAATAACAGTTATTATAAAGTTTTTCTTTACTAAATTTCTTAAACCTGTTAATACGTTTACTGGGATTTTGTTGCAGAAGCGTATACACTGCCCTATGAACAAGTTATTTACTCTATGGAGTCTAGTAACCGGTGCTACAAGCTTGTTTGTTTTCCTAGTATTTACATGATGCGCATCAAAATTCTTGCTAAAATTATAAATGTTTTATATACATACATTAAATTTTCATATATTATACATGGCTTGTATTGCCCTCTTTTGTAAAAAGAATTCTGTGTGTCAGTTTCATTACCCCATAGAAGATAAATACAATGAATTTCCGCAAAGCAATGCCCGAGTCAATTTACTAAAATAAATTTATTAAAAAAAATAAACTCAAGAAAAAGTTGAACCTCAGATATCAATTTAAAAGAATTAGTCAGATACTGATGCTGTATGATGCTGATGATTGTACACTACCATGAAATATAAATCACACATAAATTAACAAATAACTCTTCTTCCCTTTTGAATTATGCCGAAGAAGGTTCCTATGTGTAATAACATATTACTCGCTAGATGATTTATTTTGAATTATTCACTTACTCTCATATAGTTTTATATAATATAAGCAAAATACATTTAGAAAAATTAATATATTTCAGATAAATTATAAAAATCTTAACAGCTTTTATCGACACGGTATGAAGAAACGACTACAGGAACAAGTTCAATTTCTTGCATTGCACATGCGCGGCTATCCTGACACGGAATGGTACAGTTACTATGGAAGCTACTCGTATAAAGGAAAACATAAACATGATAATCACGATAGCCTAGTGGTTGGATGATCGGCATTCAAATTAAGAGACCCTAGCTCGATCCCCATGAGGAAGGCTCGTACCAATGGGTTTTTCAAAACTTGTGTACAATTTATATCGTTGGATTGGACATCAAGTCGGCGACAGACATACCACCTGTCACGTTATCACAAAAAAATGTCTTCAGTGAAAGGTAGCTCGAAACGAATTAATTATCTAGATATCTGTCTTCCCCAGTGTTGGGAATGGCGTGAAGATATTTCATAAACATGCACTTGCATAAACAACTATAACTTTAAACCAGCCACTCCGCTTATTGTACTGATATGTATCATAAGAGTAAGTTCATCCTAGCAGTATACCGGAGTACTATTCCTTATTTGGCACATTGCACCACTGCAAAATGGACTACAGTTTAAATATTCTACAGTTTAAATCCCGTAGAACTTTTCTTTATATGGACGAATTTTTTTATTCTTAAGTACTAAATAAATACTTTGTAATTGAAAAATACTACAAATGTGAATTGTGTGATGTGATGATGCGAAATGTTGAATACTCACTTGCTTTGATTTTGCAGTCTATTTTAAGTGGTTTTTTTACATAATAATTTTAAATTAAAAATTCATACATATTAAAATTCATACATAATTATAAAAAGTTACGATAGCCGAGTAGTTAGATAGTCGGAATTTTGAGTCAAGAGACCAGAGTTCGAAACCCTTATGTACAAGTTATATCGTTGGCATGGACATAAAGATGTCCACGGGCTCACCACATGTCACGTTGTCCCGAAAATATCCTCAGTGGAAGGTGAGTCTCATGGACTTAATTGTCTACACTCCCGGTAAATGTGCAAAGTCTGTCTATTAACATGTTTACGAAATTTATTAAAGAAAAACTTTTTAAGAAGGGTTATTATAATCTAAATGAATATATTAATGACAGTAACCCCTGGGAATGAGGTGATCGCTCCCAAGCTATTTCTAGAAAATATTATGTCATTAATAATCGGCATGCATAGTAAGCTTTTTTTTTTTTTTCGCTATTTAAAAAATCCTATAGTATCTTCCTAAGCGGTTAAAAAAATACATGTTGTTGTTCCACGGTGATCAAGATCAGTGACGCTTTCCGAGTTTTTATGTGATAGAAATTCGAGTCAAAACACCCGAGTTCGATCCCCAGGTTTTGTACGCTATACATCTTTGGCTTGGACGTAAAGACGTGACAGGTGGCGAGCCTATCCACCACGTGAGCCGATCCAGTCACGTTGTACCAAAAAACGTCGTCGGCGAAATGTGGTCTAGATCTCTGCCTACCCTCGTATCGGCAAAACGCATGAATATATAAAAAAGTAACTTTTCAGTAAACAAAGACGGAGTGAAAGCGATAAAGAAAATGATAGATGGTTTATTATATCAACCACAGCCGAGCACAGGAATTAGCTAATGGATCCCGACACATGAGACGTTAATGGGCGTAAATGGTGCTTAAGCAGTCCTTTTAAGTGCTTAACTCTACCCAAGTATTCTGTAATCCTGTTTACTTTGTTCCTAACACCTGTCCGTTTGACATTTTAAGGCGTTGTTTCGTAACGAAGGAGGGCTTTGTTGATGCTATATTTTAAATAAAGATATACCGTCACGGTATTTAGTTGAATAGGAGTAAATTGGACGTCACGTCTAAACGATCGGAGTAGGTACCGACTAGTTTAGTAACAATAATTGCTTGGACGTGAAATCAGACGTTTTTAATTATTAAATTAATAGTGTCTCACGAATAAACAAAATAAATAAATATCTTCACGCTATTCTCAATACAGGAGTAGACACAGGTTCTGACAGTTAATTCATTTCGACCCCCCTTCCACCGATGATATTTTTAGAACAACGTAACAGGTGGTGAGCCCATTGCCGTCTTTCGAAAGTCTCACAAAAATTTTGAGATTTTAATTGAAAGTGTTATTTAAAATAAATACAACCACAACATTTTATGGGAGTTGCTTTTGTGGCAATATTTTATAAATATTCTTGAAAATATCTTTCTTACCTTTTTCAAGGAAGATGGTAGCTGACGAGCAATCGGTTAATTTGCTCGTAAGTGACTGTCGATTTTTTTTATTCCTGCATCCCCGATTACAACTTAATTACCGACAGCAATTAAAGCGATGGGCTCTTGTCGAGCCACGATAGCCGAGTAGTTAGATAGTCGGAATTTTGAGTCAAGAGACCCGAGTTCGAAACCCTTATGTACAAGTTATATCGTTGGCATGGACATAAAGATGTCCACGGGCTCACCACCTGTCACGTTGTCCCGAAAATATCCTCAGTGAAAGGTGAGTCGCATGGACTTAATTGTCTACACTCCCGGTAAATGTGCAAAGTCTGTCTATTAACATGTTTACGAAATTTATTAAAGAAAAACTTTTTAAGAAGGGTTATTATAATCTAAATGAATATATTAATGACAGTAACCCCTGGGAATGAGGTGATCGCTCCCAAGCTATTTCTAGAAAATATTATGTCATTAATAATCGGCATGCATAGTAAGCTTTTTTTTTTTCGCTATTTAAAAAATCCTATAGTATCTTCCTAAGCGGTTAAAAAAATACATGTTGTTGTTCCACGGTGATCAAGATCAGTGACGCTTTCCGAGTTTTTATGTGATAGAAATTCGAGTCAAAACACCCGAGTTCGATCCCCAGGTTTTGTACGCTATACATCTTTGGCTTGGACGTAAAGACGTGACAGGTGGCGAGCCTATCCACCACGTGAGCCGATCCAGTCACGTTGTACCAAAAAACGTCGTCGGCGAAATGTGGTCTAGATCTCTGCCTACCCTCGTATCGGCAAAACGCATGAATATATAAAAAAGTAACTTTTCAGTAAACAAAGACGGAGTGAAAGCGATAAAGAAAATGATAGATGGTTTATTATATCAACCACAGCCGAGCACAGGAATTAGCTAATGGATCCCGACACATGAGACGTTAATGGGCGTAAATGGTGCTTAAGCAGTCCTTTTAAGTGCTTAACTCTACCCAAGTATTCTGTAATCCTGTTTACTTTGTTCCTAACACCTGTCCGTTTGACATTTTAAGGCGTTGTTTCGTAACGAAGGAGGGCTTTGTTGATGCTATATTTTAAATAAAGATATACCGTCACGGTATTTAGTTGAATAGGAGTAAATTGGACGTCACGTCTAAACGATCGGAGTAGGTACCGACTAGTTTAGTAACAATAATTGCTTGGACGTGAAATCAGACGTTTTTAATTATTAAATTAATAGTGTCTCACGAATAAACAAAATAAATAAATATCTTCACGCTATTCTCAATACAGGAGTAGACACAGGTTCTGACAGTTAATTCATTTCGACCCCCCTTCCACCGATGATATTTTTAGAACAACGTAACAGGTGGTGAGCCCATTGCCGTCTTTCGAAAGTCTCACAAAAATTTTGAGATTTTAATTGAAAGTGTTATTTAAAATAAATACAACCACAACATTTTATGGGAGTTGCTTTTGTGGCAATATTTTATAAATATTCTTGAAAATATCTTTCTTACCTTTTTCAAGGAAGATGGTAGCTGACGAGCAATCGGTTAATTTGCTCGTAAGTGACTGTCGATTTTTTTTATTCCTGCATCCCCGATTACAACTTAATTACCGACAGCAATTAAAGCGATGGGCTCTTGTCGAGCCACGATAGCCGAGTAGTTGGGTAATCGGGATTCGAGACACGTCACCTGAGTTCGATCCCCAGGTTAGCGCAAATTTTTTTTAGTTTTCCTAGTTATTTCTCGTCCTTTAGATAAGTGATATACATAGATAGATAGGGGACAATACCACATACATTGCTCTGATCCCAAAGTAAGTAGCTTATGCACTTGTGTTATGGAATCAGAAACATCGACAGCACCACAAACACCCGGACGGGTTTAACAGTCGAGGCAATGTAGAAAAAGCGTTTTCTGCATTGTCTCGACCGTTAATCGAATGATGTTAATGATATTTAAATAAAGAGAATTTTTTTTCTCAATTTAATAACATAAGGTTCAGCATAACTTATATGCCTCAAAAAATCAAACTTGCTTACACTAATTACGGATGGGAAATACAAAAGAAAAGTGGACACCAAAACAAAAGTTTCACTTTTTTGTAACTCTTTTAGAACGTTGAACCGCCTTGTCGTTAGGTCCACCTCCTGTTGCCTGTGATTGAGAAGCCGACGAAGATATTGGTACGGCATTGAGTTCCGCCAGGCATTCGACCCGATGACGCGAACAGTCTTGACCAAGAATGTGGACGTGACCATCTCTTGTCCAGCAATTGCTTATGCCAAATTTCTGCCTTGCTTCTATGAATACTTTGTGGCGATCTTTAGTTAGAAATTCTGATATTGTGACACCAGTGCCTTTTAGTTTAGTTTTCGAAAACTATACTTGATCACGTAGAGGAACATCACGAAACTTGACCAGTACTGGTCTTGGCTTTTTTCCTGATCCTCGTCCAAGGCGATGACATCTACTAAAGGAAGTTTGTGATACATTGGAGAAGTTTAATTTGTCCATTAAAAGGGATGAAACCAATTGAGATGTATCCTTATTCTTGTCCTCTGGGATTCCAGAGGACAAGAATGAGGATACATCTGTGTAGCAACACTATCTTACGTCTGCCTCTCATCTCTAGGCGATCGATTTCTTTTCCCAGAAACTCGACTTGTCTTTGCACAGTCTCAAAGGCGGCCAGAATAAACTTTCTAAAAGTTGAAAACTCAGCTGATAGTGTGGATGCAGAAACTACATTTGGGCTGGTCTTCTGTAAGTCCTGTTGAAATTCATTCATGCGTGCATTGAAGAGCTCTGACATAGCCGACAGTGATCCTTTGATTGCTTCCATGATAATTTTGTAGTGCAGTGTTGAAATGACGAAAAAGGGAAATAATAATACGGAAATGTAAAATCGGCAGGTAGATGAAATACTACATGTATTTATTAGGCATTAAAATGCAGTAATTTACTATTAACTATAAACAATTACCAGAGAACAAAAACTACGTGTTACTTTATTCACCTTCTACCCGCAAAAAAGAAAAAAATAAAAATATATATATATATATATATATATATATATATATATATATATATATATATATATATATATATATATATATGTATATATATATATATATATATATATATATATAAACTCTCTATATAAATAAACATAAAACATATCTATATAAATAAACCGCCTCTGTAAATTACATAATACTTATCGAGTCCACATATCGTGGTTTATTTAGGCAGACATCGAGTTTCAGTTAGTTTGTTTGAGGTTTGCGTACTTCAAATGAAATTGAAACGGTTCGGGAGTGAATAATAAATTGAAAAATGTGGCTTTTATCATTATTCGAAAATGTTTAGTAACATGGAATTAGAAAACACTGCGTAATATGGCTTCTATTTGCCATGAAGTTATGTATTCATCCGCTACCATAGTAATTGTTTATTGACTTAAAGCCATATAAAACGAAATTAAAAAAAGAACAAAAAGATAGAGAAAGAATGAAAATAAGTAATATATATTAGTTTTAATGGAAAGAATTTCACAAAAAAATAAAGTGTGTCAATAGTGTATATAAAGGTATATTTTTTCACACAATGCCATGTTCGCGGAAGGTCTAGACAAATTAGTCGGTTCCACATACATTTCAGATAAAGTATTGGACAACATGACAGGTGGTGTGCCTGTCTCCGTCCTGATATAAAAGCCAACGATATAAATCATACATACGTTTTAAAAAAAAACTCATTCGTCAACATAGCAATTCCAATCATCTAACCACTCTGCTATCGTGACTCGTTTTTATTCGTTCGTTTTTTTGCTGCATTGCACATTACACTTGCATTTATTGCACAATACATTATTTCTAACTTCGACTTCAATTTCACAAATTTTTTTTTAACAAACAAAAATATAAATCGAAACAACATCATATACATTGCTCTGATCCCAAAGTAGGTAGGTACGTTGACAAACACCCAGAGCCAAGACAATGCAGAAAAATTGCTTTATTACATTGACCCGTGTGGAAAAAAAAGCAATAGAATAAGAATTAATTTCTTTTGGAACAGCGGAGTCTCCTGACACGAGTATAATGTAATAACTTAATAGATTAACCCCATTCTCTGTATATTTTGCAAAATGAATATGTTGTGGAATAAATTATTTTCAATTTAAATTTTTTTCAAGTACATGCGTTTAGAATTTTTTATTTAATTGGAATGAATAATAAGGAATAATGATTGGATCTTATTTTTTGTTTCCGATTATTATATTATATTGTTTGCATCCGAACCGTCGGGAATTGAAAATAGTTTGTTAAAAACGAACTAAAAACGCGATAAAATCTGATAATCGTTTTATTTAAGATGTATAGCATTCGCGTAAATATAAGAAATCATTATTTTAATAATATGTAAATGAAATATTTATTTAGTTTTCATTTTTATTAAAACTGAATATTTTTTATTATCTTTCCTTATTTGAAGTGTCACTTTAGGGATAAACTTCATACTTACTTTCATAAGACAAGACATAATAGAAACAAGTTAGTGAGTGCTCTATTCTAGGAAAATTGAATCAAGCCTTGCTTGAACACATAAATTCGCTAATGGACCTTCACCTAATGGAATACAGTGCTTTGATTGCCACCTCAGATAAAGTTACATGAGACTTTCACGAACTAAGCTTAGGAAACGTACTATAATATGTAATGTATATAATCATAATTAAATAATTTTTTAATAAGATAATTAGTTTAAAAAGATATGAAGTACAAGTATCTAGGAACAAAACATTTAAACAATTTTTGTACCCGAAAATGTAAGTATATATATTTTATGGGCTTGGACACTAATACGGTGGTGACTTCACAACCTAATACGGTTTCGGTGAGGGGTGAGCCGAATGGACTTAATCAGATTTATCTAGACCTCTGTACATCCCAGCATTGGTAATCGGCGTGGAGATATATATTAATTTATTATTCCTTTTTTTATTTCTCATTATGCTTAATTTTGATATGTATGTACGTATATCGTTCGACCTTGAAGCAAAATTTTGACGCTTGTCGATTGCGTACATTTTCGTTTCTTATCGTTTTGCCCTTGGAAGCTCAAGATCTGAATACAAATTTCAACATGCTTATAAGGCGCTTTGTGCTTTTTAGTTTCAGAGTTACGTTGTAACTTTCCATAGCCTTTGTAGGATTTCTTCGATCTATTTAACATTGCTTTTTGTCTACTTATCTACACTATCACTAACAAAATGTGATTTTTAAATTAAATTAGAATTGGAAAATCTTGTATTTATCTGTATAAATAAAAAAACATTGCTATCTCGGAAATTTCGCTAACAGCTTGGATAAATTAATAATAACAAAAATTAATATTTTTATTAATTTTTGTTTTAAATTAAAAGTTTATCTAAATAGGTATTATATCTGATGATGATTATATTTAGAACTTAATTAGGGCGGATCTATTATATCCAAGCAAAACTCATTTCTCAAGTTAAAAAATGTAAAATAAGCTCATTTCTCAAAACTCATTTCTCAAGTTAATAAATGTAAAATAATGTAAAATAAGTCACGATAGTCGAGTTGTTGGGTGGTCGGAATTTCGAGTCGAGAGACCCGAGTTCGATCCCCAGGTGGCAGTACCAATGAGTTTTTCAAAAACTTATGTACGAATTTCATCGTTGGCTTGGACATAAAGGCGGCGACGGGCTCACCACCTGTCACGTTGTTCCGAAAATATCTTCGGTGGAAGGTGGGTCAAAGGGACTTAATTGTCTAGACTTGACCTTTGTCTACCCCTGTATTGGGAATATATTTTTTTTAAAAGTAAGTAACGTTTAAAATTGTAAAGTTTATAACTAAAAAGAAATTTCGATGATCGAGACAGTTAGGAAGAAGTAGGCTCTTATATTTATGGTATATAAAAATTACAAGAGTTTAAGTAGTCCAAGAGCTTCGCGGATTCGAACCTAGGAAATTTAGTGTTAATCTTGGTGCAACGAACCGATAGCCTTACATAAAGCAAATCAAGAGCTCTGTACCGTCCAGTCGTGCGCCTCTTTTTAACCTACTTCATAAACAGGAGGTGGTTATCAATTCCGATAAAGTTTTTTAATTGTTTTTTTTTTACCTCTAATATATATGTATAACGATTTCGTTTTTTTTAATATTCACGATTATCTTCTCTTCATGGAAATTCATATTTAAATAAATTCAAACTCACTTTTACTTATTCCCTAAATATTACAATAGTCATTACAATATACTTCGATAGAAATATGATATCATAAAGATTTGTGATGCCCTCATCCGCTAACCACTAAACCAAGGAACATTAAATCATAGATGATAAATTTACATCCAAAAATGTGTACGTGTCACATACTTACAAATCCTTCTCACGCCTGACCGCCTTTATTTTTTACACACACTATTTTATTGCTATCCTTTTTTACATGCACGTCTTTGTCATGGCATATTGAACACATCGCTATCTCACTGAATAATTCATTTTATTTTTCGGAAAATGTTACATCATTTTTATACATAAATATTTTTTTTTCTCTTTAATTAAATAATACTTTCTTCGTTCCATGTGGTAACGGTGTAAGAATATTTCCACTCCCTTTCTTCTCGTGGGTGTCGTAAGTGGCGACTAAGGGAATCAGCCTTGAATATCGGGGTACCATCGGCGGGATAACCATCTCCAAAAATGTCAGACCAGAATCATCAAACCGAAGATGGGCAGCAGTGTCTATGGTGCGGGTGTCTGATACTGCGATTGCCAAACCGCTTGCTGCTTGGCGATTATGGCAAATTCTCCCTATAGGAGAGGCCTTTGTCCTGCAGTGGACTTTAATAGGCTGTAATGTGTGCGTGTGTGTTTGTGTAATAATTAATATTATGCCACAACCTATCACTAGTTATTGTTATCTCCACATTTACTTTAGTAGAGACAGAACTTTAGTAGAGACTTTAGAACTTGCCAGCTCTTTTCAGCTAGCATAATCTTAGCTGAAAAGAGCTGGCAAGTTCTTACGGAAATTAAGATTCGACTAAGCTTGCAGGCAAGCAGGCAGGCCAGCAGGCAGTTTCTTAAGATAACATATTCTTCATTCAACAAGTTTAAAAAAGTCTTTCACTTAATTAATTATGTATTTAAACTATTTCCTTGACTTGTAAAATGTTTATAAGCGCTTGTTAAGCTTAAGCAATATTTCATGTCGCTTTCATAAGCGGTAACCCAGCTGTTAACGTTTAATATCGTAAATAAATAAAAATATTTGACATAATAATTATTTTATGTTCCTGTGAACTTGTATTCCTTCATTCTTAGCACAAAATATATTAAACAGCGCCTTTTACGCAGAAAATTAGTTCACTCCAGCAAACAATATAAATCTATTTATTATGAAAGCTATTCCATTGTGTATTATTACTTCCTTTGTCATGAAATATGCCATAAATTGGGTTAATAAAGAGCACACGCTGAGTTCCGCTTGTTGTTCTATGGGAACGATAAGCGTACTATTCATGTATTTTTATAACAGAAATGTAAAATACCTTGTTCATGTATATCCAAGCTTTTTTTTCCTTTCTACTCTTGTATCGACACGGGCGCATTCGAATCGTAACAATATGTTTTTGTGACTTTTACGATATCTTCTCGCTGGCTACCCTACCAGAGAAAGTGCGTGAAGATATTAAGATTAGTTGATGATTTTAATGTCATTGGGGTTGATGCCCGGTCAATGTAGAAAAAGGTAATGTAGAAAACACTTTTTCCACATTTTCTCGGGTTTGGGTGTTTATGGTATCTTCGTTGTTTCTGATTACATATACAAGTGCCTAAGCTTACTTTAGGATCAGAGCAATGTATATGATGTTGTCCATATCTATGTATTTATTTAATTAACAATGAAATATTTTAAGTTTATGTAAATTTGCATAAAATACACTGTTACCGTCTGAATTAACATTAAACAGTAAACACAGAAACATTTAAAGCAAACATTTATACAACTATGAGTATTGACAACACTAAGACGGCGGGTGAAACCGTGGCTTTCAACTAGTTGTAAAAAGTAAATACAGAAACATCACATAGTAATTTTCTAGATAGATAGATAGTTCTATTTTCATGTATAACTCGGGTGCGGATCAATTTACGTGCAAAGCTCTATGCAGTTTACTTTGAAAATTATACTCGGAATACACAAACCGACAGTGTCATTGCAGTTCCTCGTTTAACTACTTTGCTCATACGAAGTGAATAATACTAGTGATATATTTGTTTTTTTTTTATTTTCACGCGTTACTAATACTAGGTGTATTGGGGTAGACAGAGATCGAAACAATTGTGGGCTCACTTTTCAACGAAGCTTATTTGGGATAACGAGAAGTGGTAAGCCTAAATAAACCTTTCTTTTCCTTTTAAAGGTTTCCATGGCTCGAGTACAAACATTCATATTATGTTGACCCTATCGGGACGAATTCCTATAGGGTTAATGGAATACGAATGCGAATATCAGGAAACCCTATCACTAAGGTTTAAATTCCCAATACAGGGGTAGCCAGTGGTCTAGACAAATTGGTCCTTTCGATCCGCATTTCACCGGACCTTACTTTAGGACAACGTGACAAGTGGTAAACCTGTGGCCGTCTTCATGTCTAAGCCAACAATATAAATCTTACGTAAGTTTTTAAAAAATCATTGGTACGAGTCTACGTCCTGTGGATCGGACTAAGGTCTCTTGTTTCGAATTCCGATCACCCAACTACTCGGCTACATTGTTAACGTTTATAACTACAGGCAGCTGAATTAATTTAGTGGAGGAGTACCTCGCGAGATGCAGTTTTTAAATGAATCGTATCCGCGACCGGTCGCTGCCGCTGGTGCCAAGAGAGCTGGCACTTTTCTGGCTCAACGATTAAGTCATTCAATGTAGAAATGGAGCCAGCGTCCATGGTACCATGCCGCTAGGAGTATGGTTGAATAACTGTAGTTTTACTCATGAGTATAATAAATTGAAGCAATATTTTTCAGTAATCAATGTATTAGAAAAATGCTGTAACTCCTCTTTGTTGTTTTTTATTAAAACAAAAAAAATGTAAAATGAAAATGTTCACGCCCCTCTCAGTACTGGGGTAGACAGAGGTGTAGATAATGAAGTCCCACAGACAGCGTAGACATTTTTTGGGAGCAGGTGACAGAAGGTGAGCCTGTCGCCTTCTGCATGTCCTAGCCAACGACATATCGTCGATTTATAAACTATACATTAGTTATAAGTTATAAACCATACATAACAAGTCACGATAGTCGAGTGTTTCTGTGGTCGGAATTTCGAGTCGAGAGACCCGAGTTTGATCCCCAAGTGGCAGGCTCGTTCCAATGAGTTTTTCAAAAACTTATGTACGAATTATATCGTTGGCTTGGACATAAAGGCGGCGACGGGCTCACCACCTGTCACGTTGTCCCGAAAATATCTTCGGTGGAAGGTGGGTCAAAGGGTCTAAACTTAATTGTCTAAACTAGACCTCTGTCTACCCCTGTATTGGGAATAGCGTGAAGATATTTATTTTATTTATTTATTTATACATAAGTTATTAAAAACTTGGGGTTCGAACTCGGATCTCTTGACATACTCGTAAATTTCGGCTACCGTGACATGTTAATTTTATAATGTCACTTATATAATTCGTATAGTTATCGTTATAGAAACGTAACTTATAACTACAATAAGCTGTGTGGAAATAAAAAGCGTCGATGCTTATAAATGCCTAGTCAGTCATTCGGAAATAGCAGGAAGGTAATAAATTGCTTTTATATTTTCTTTCTGGAATCCATTTCCGACAAACCAAAGTTATAAACGAGCATAAATAGAAGACAGAGTGTATACGGACAGATATAATATTTATCTGCATTATATTATCGTAAATAAGCCGTAGATTGACGATATCTACAAAATAAAGTGAATAAAGTTTATAATCAGTTCTGATACCCGAGTAATTGAGTAGTCAGAATATCGAGTCGATAGCCCCGAGTTCGATCCCCGGGTGGTAGGCTCATACCGATAGGTTTTTCATGTACGATTTATAAAGTTTGCTTGGACATAAAGACAGCGACAGGTTCAACACTTGCACGTTGTCCCAAAAAAAGATATTCGGCGAAAGAACTTATTGTTTTAACCTCGGTCTATGCCAAGTAATTTTTTTAATATAGGTTACGAAGATGTATCTGACCCCAAAAAGATGATTTTTAGAATTCTTATATCTCCCTCTACTTACTTAACAGCCTGTAAAATCCACTACAAGGACTTTGTGAAGAGGATATGCAATAAACGCTGACCTTTGCAAGTTGATTGGCCATACAAGACAACTTGCACCATAGACGCTGCTTCCCATCGCCGGTGTGTTGAAATATGATTGTTTCGCCTTCCTTTTTGATTTGTTTTTTTTTATTTGGGAAATGGGTAAACTCTTGAGAAGCATGTGTACTCGCACTTGAAGAGGTTAAGGTTGTATTTTATCGTAAATACGGACGCTGGTAGAGCATTCCACTCCCTCGCCACTCGCATAAATGACGATCGGAAGCATAGTATAGTATACCTATAATTTAGTATTGCATGAATGTGGTATCTGTCGGTAGCCAAAGGTATATTCTAGGTTTTCTCTTGGCTACATAACAATATAAAAATGAAATACAATATACCAAAGTACGTTTTCTTAAGTCATACAAATAAAATTAATAACTTGTTTGTCCCAAAAAAAACTTCGGTGTACGGTAACAACGAGGAGAATTTTTTTAAATAATTAGCACGTTACGTGTACTTTCTTTCGATAGTTTCATTACGTGCATGCATGCTTATACGTGACTTTACTACGAAAAAATGTCGAAGCAATCACAATCGGACCGTATGACAAAACAGAACACAAATCATGTTTATTTAGGAAGTGGGTACATGAGGGTAACATGTTTGTTCGAATCTATGTTACGGCGTATACAAGACGCAGAGTTTGTAGAAAATATCTTTGACTATTTTCGGTTGTGTTATTTAAAATGAATATAAGGTCTGAAACGAAAATGTGGTGAAATTATATAAAATCAAATGTTGTTTAAAAAATTTATGGAATTTTTGTGTCGGGTTATCGGAATTCAAGCCAAAAGATAGTTCGATACCCAGATAGTAGTAGGCTCGTACCAATCAGTGGGTTCCAAACTTATGTACTATTTATACCGTTTGCTTGGACTTAAATGTGGCTTACCACTTTTTACATTGTCCCAAAAACTGTCTGCGATGATAGGTTGGTCGAATGGACTTAATTGTCTAAACCTCTGTCTACCTTATTATTGGAAATGAAAAAAAAGTGCGTGAAAAATGAGTTTGATCCGCAGGTACGCACATACCTAAGACTTTTTTCAAAACTTGATTTGTACATTGGGACTAATCCAAGCTCACCACCAGTCACGTTATCCCAAAATAAGTTTCGGTAAAATGTAAACCGAAACGAGTAAAATTTGTTGACTCTTGACTACACCTGTATTAAAAAAGGTATATATGCAGCAAATGGTGAAGAAAAATAATAACAAAATAATAATATAAAAAAAAATAATACAAACCCTTAATAATAACAAAAAAAAACAACAAGTTTTCAGACAAAAAAAAAAATAAAAAGAGTGATTGTAAATTGTCATTCAAATTAATAATTTGTCGTAAAAAAAAACTGAATAACCTATGTTTTTGCAGGTGGCAGTGAATAAGTTAATCTTAAATCAGCAGCTGTCGTTTCATTACACTGTGCAAATAGCTACGCTTATATTACCTACTCCGCAATCAAGTGAAGTTAGCGTACACGCTATGCGAGGCGGTGTTTTTGTAACTTTGCTAATAAAGTCGTTACAATTTGAAACCTGAAATTTTCAGCTACCTGGCAAATTGCAACAGAATTTAAAGGCTTTCTCGGAAAAGTTTCACAGACACTGAAAGCTTTTTCGAAATTTTACTGTATTAATATCGACAAGGTGCTATTTTTAAGTGCTAGTTAAAAATAGCACCTTGCACGCTAGTTTTCATTTGGTACTAATTATAAGTTTTAAATATGTGAAGTATGTGAAGGTTGTTTGAATAAACTTTTTGTCATTCATAATATCAAAAAAGTATTAAAAACTACCCCTGTATTGGTAATGGCGAGGAAATAATATCAAAAATAACTTTTGAATATAAAATTTTACTGTATGTTACTGTATACGATGGGTTTATGTGCTTATATAAATATTATTTTTTGTAAGTATGTAGCTTATTTTCCTACTTATACCGTTACGTTACGTTACCAATTTGAGTGTAGCTATTGATCTAAATAATAAAATAAATAAATAAGTATCAAAATAATAGATTATTAAATATTAGATGTAGTGATTTTTTTTTATAAAATAATAGAACCTGAATTTCTCCACATTTATTCTTATATGGATTATGTTAAAGTTAGAAAATATTTAATAGATAGATACTAAAAAATATTTTTGATTCTTTTAGCTCACGATAGCCTAGTGGTTGGGTGATCGGAATTCGAGTCGAGAGAGGAAGGCTCATACCAATGGGTTTTCAAAACTTGATTTGTACATTGGGACTAATCCAAGCTCACCACCAGTCACGTTATCCCAAAATAAGTTTCGGTAAAATGTAAACCGAAACGAGTAAAATTGTTGACTCTTGACTACACCTGTATTAAAAAGGTATATATGCAGCAAATGGTGAAGAAAATAATAACAAAATAATAATATAAAAAAATAATACAAACCCTTAATAATAACAAAAAAAAAAAACAACAAGTTTTCAGACAAAAATAAAAATAAAAAAGAGTGATTGTAAATTGTCATTCAAATTAATAATTTGTCGTAAAAAAAAACTGAATAACCTATGTTTTTGCAGGTGGCAGTGAATAAGTTAATCTTAAACTAGCAGCTGTCGTTTCATTACACTGTGCAAATAGCTACGCTTATATTACCTACTCCGCAATCAAGTGTAGTTAGCGTACACGCTATGCGAGGCGGTGTTTTTGTAACTTTGCTAATAAAGTCGTTACAATTTGAAACCTGAAATTTTCAGCTACCTGGCAAATTGCAACAGAATTTAAAGGCTTTCTTGGAAAAGTTTCACAGACACTGAAAGCTTTTTCGAAATTTTACTGTATTAATATCGACAAGGTGCTATTTTTAAGTGCTAGTTAAAAATAGCACCTTGCACGCTAGTTTTCATTTGGTACTAATTATAAGTTTTAAATATGTGAAGTATGTGAAGGTTATTTGAATAAACTTTTGTCATTCATAATATCAAAAATAACTTTTGAATATAAAATTTTACTGTATTAATATCGACAAGGTGCTATTTTTAAGTGCTAGTTAAAATAGCACCTTGCACGCTAGTTTTCATTTGGTACTAATTATAAGTTTTAAATATGTGAAGTATGTGAAGGTTATTTGAATAAACTTTTGTCATTCATAATATCAAAAATAACTTTTGAATATAAAATTTTACTGTATGTTACTGCATACGATGGGTTTATGTGCTTATATAAATATTATTTTTGTAAGTATATAGCTTATTTTCCTACTTATACCGTTACGTTACGTTACCAATTTGAGTGTAGCTATTGATCTAAATAATAAAATCCCTTCGACTCACCATCCACCGAAGATATTTTCCGGACAACGTGACAGGTGGTGAGCCCGTCGCCGCCGGGGTCAGATACATTTTAGTAAACTATATTATAAAAATCTTTCACGTTTCACCGAAGATATTTTCGGGACAACGTGACAGGTGGTGAGCGTAAAGACGGCGGCGGGCTGGCCACCTGTCACATAGTCCCAATATATCTTCGGTGGAAGGTGGGTCGAATAGACTTAATTGTCTAGTCTAAGACCTCTGTCTACCCCTGTATAGGAAACGGAGTGATGATACTAAAAAAATTAAATCAGTGTATTCTTCGTAAGAACCCAAATTCAATCAACTTATAAATTATTCATCTTTATCCTAAATGAGAGCATTTAAACAGGATTCGTCACTTTAAATAACGGAGCCCTTAATCGAATTTTCGTGTGAATAAATTGGTAGCCTCAGGATATTAGAGAGTTTATACGTGCAGGAAGTGGAAACTTTTTATATAATTCTACTGTCTTTCTTACATTATAAATGTGAAAGTTTTTGTTTGGATATATTTGAGTTTATATAAACTAGTTTATATAAACTCAAATATAAAGTGGTTTCGACGTAAGAAAAAATCACCCTTTCTTCTATAAGATAAAAATATATCTTCACGCAATATCTAATATTGCAGAGGGTAGACAGAGGTCTAGTCTAGACAATTAAATCCCTTCGACTCACCATCCACCGAAGATATTTTCCGGACAACGTGACAGGTGGAGCGCCCGTCGCCGTCTTTATGTCCAAGCCAACGATATTATTCGTACATATTAGTTTTTTGAAAAACTCATTGGTACGAGCCTGCCACCAGGGGATTGAACTCGGGTCTCTTGACTCGGAATTCCGACTACCCAACCACTCTGCTATCGTGACTATTTTTCCCTTTTCTTCTCGTGGGTGTCATAAGGGGTGACAAAGAAAATAACCCTTGAAAATAAATACCATTGGCTACCAACAGATGGCGGAATAATCATCCCAAAATTACCAGACCATATTTCAAGAGAGCAGTGATGGGAAGCAATACCTTAAATGCAAAGTACCTGGTACTGCGATCGCCAATCCACTTGCAAAATTGGCGTTTATTGCACATCCGCCTTACAGAGAACCATATCCTGCATTGGAACTTACAGGCTATTAATTAAGCAGAGTAAGATATTAGAATTCTAAAAAATCCTTGTTTAGGGTCAGATCAAAAAAAAAAAAAAATATCTTCACGCAATTCCCAATACAGGGGTAGACAGAGGTCGAGTCTAGACAATTAAGTCCCTTCGACCCACCTTTCACCGAAGATATTTTCGGGACAACGTGACAGGTGGTGAGCCCGTCGCCGCCGGGGTCAGATACATTTTAGTAAACTATATTATAAAAATCTTTCACGTTTCACCGAAGATATTTTTGGGACCACATTACAGGTGATGTCTTTATGTCCAAAGCAACAATAAAAATTGTACAGTTTTGAAGTTTTTAAGAGTGTTTTGTTAGTTTTGTTTTAGTTATGAAAAAACCCATTGGTACGAACTTCGAAATGGGGTCTATTGACTTGAACTCTGACAACCTAACCGCTACTTACCCTCCTGATGTTTCCACCTGGGGATTGAACTCGGCACGTACTCGTGGAAGGCGAGTCGAAAATAATTATTTGTTTAGGGTACACAGATTCCCAGCATCGGGAATAGCGTGAAGATATTTTGTTTGTATGAAAATCCCTTACGGAGATATTATAATAATTTTCATCATTTCAGCCTTTCATAGCTTATAGTGGAATATAGGCAAGCAATCATTACTTGAAGTAAAATTATTTTATAATAACTTGTTAATGGCCTGTACTAAACATTCAATACCACAAGCTTAGACTTTAATAATTTTAAGTTTATTGAATATTGTTTTCAACACAATATTCCCTGTCTATGCTATCAAGTTTTCTTTAAAAAAATATGTTTTAAGATTTATTTAAACACAAAAAAAAGTTATAAAATAAATAGAGAGGGATTTTGTTGAATTGTTTCATAATTTAAAATTTTCCTGTAGTTTCTATTGCAATTTTTTATCTGTTGTACGTTACGTTTACAGTGGTAGAGCCACGCATCAGCTTTTGTTGTTGCATGAATTGGCCGGCACGACCGGGGAAGTACCGACCTCACAGAATAACCGCGTGGAGTAGAAGTCTAACAAACTTCTGCGTTTCGTCTGGTGAGTGCAGGTAACCGGAGGCCAATTCTGGGGGCGGGGGCACTCTCAGGGAGGCAACGCATCTGCTAAGCCTCTGGTATTGTGGGTGTTCATGGGCTGCGGTAATCACTTACCATCACGTGAGCTACCTGCTCGTTTGCCTCCCTTTTCTATAAAAAAAAAACGTAACGAAGGAATGCCTCCAAGATACAGGTGTCGATTTGGACGACTTAGACGGCGGTGGAAAGAGCAATTTGATGCCTTTTTTTATAAGTCTGGCGCGAGGAAGCCCAGGATAGAGAAACACGGAGAGAAAAAAGAAAGGCCGTACTTTGTTTAGCAGGAGAAGGACTTAAAATATTTTTATGCCATTCCCGATACTGGGGTAGGCTGCGACAATTAAGTCTTTTCAACTATGTTTTTTAGTTCTTTTTTGTATTATACTTTTCAGTTTTTATTTTCTTTTCGCCAGCTACGAAATTTCACCACGATATAGGTTGATTGGTAGAGAATTCAAACAGACATTAAACCTGCCTTTTGCTGTATGTAAAAGATTTTTAAATAAAAATCAATAAAAACAGTCTTAGGAAAATAAAACCACGGCCATAAATATTTTGAATTTATTAATTCCATTAAAATACAAGATATTTCTTTCATTATTGTGTAAGTATTATTACGCGACCGTTTATAAATGTTTCTATATTAAAATATGTTAATTTAGTGGAAACACTACAATTTATATAATTTAAAATTTTCCTGTAGTTTCTATTGCAATTTTTATCTGTTGTACGTTACGTTTACAGTGGTAGAGCCACGCATCAGCTTTTGTTGTTGCATGAATTGGCCGGCACGACCGGGGAAGTACCGACCTCACAGAATAACCGCGTGGAGTAGAAGTCTAACAAACTTCTGCGTTTCGTCTGGTGAGTGCAGGTAACCGGAGGCCAATTCTGGGGGCAGGGCACTCTCAGGGAGGCAACGCATCTGCTAAGCCTCTGGTATTGTGGGTGTTCATGGGCTGCGGTAATCACTTACCATCACGTGAGCTACCTGCTCGTTTGCCTCCGTTTCTATAAAAAAAAAAAAAAAAAAAAAAAAAAAATATCTTCACGCAATTCCCAATACAGGGGTAGACAGAGGTCGAGTCTAGACAATTAAGTCCCTTCGACCCACCTTTCACCGAAGATATTTTCAGGACAACGTGACAGGTGGTGAGCCCGTCGCCGCCGGGGTCAGATACATTTTAGTAAACTATATTATAAAAATCTTTCACGTTTCACCGAAGATATTTTTGGGACCACATTACAGGTGATGTCTTTATGTCCAAAGCAACAATAAAAATTGTACAGTTTTGAAGTTTTTAAGAGTGTTTTGTTAGTTTTGTTTTAGTTATGAAAAACCCATTGGTACGAACTTCGAAATGGGGTCTATTGACTTGAACTCTGACAACCTAACCGCTACTTACCCTCCTGATGTTTCCACCTGGGGATTGAACTCGGCACGTACTCGTGGAAGGCGAGTCGAAAATACTTATTTGTTTAGGGTACACAGATTCCCAGCATCGGGAATAGCGTGAAGATATTTTGTTTGTATGAAAATCCCTTACGGAGATATTATAATAATTTTCATCATTTCAGCCTTTCATAGCTTATAGTGGAATATAGGCAAGCAATCATTACTTGAAGTAAAATTATTTTATAATAACTTGTTAATGGCCTGTACTAAACATTCAATACCACAAGCTTAGACTTTAATAATTTTAAGTTTATTGAATATTGTTTTCAACACAATATTCCCTGTCTATGCTATCAAGTTTTCTTTAAAAAAATATGTTTTAAGATTTATTTAAACACAAAAAAAAGATATAAAATAAATAGAGAGGGATTTTGTTGAATTGTTTCATAATTTAAAATTTTCCTGTAGTTTCTATTGCAATTTTTTATCTGTTGTACGTTACGTTTACAGTGGTAGAGCCACGCATCAGCTTTTGTTGTTGCATGAATTGGCCGGCACGACCGGGGAAGTACCGACCTCACAGAATAACCGCGTGGAGTAGAAGTCTAACAAACTTCTGCGTTTCGTCTGGTGAGTGCAGGTAACCGGAGGCCAATTCTGGGGGCGGGGGCACTCTCAGGGAGGCAACGCATCTGCTAAGCCTCTGGTATTGTGGGTGTTCATGGGCTGCGGTAATCACTTACCATCACGTGAGCTACCTGCTCGTTTGCCTCCCGTTTCTATAAAAAAAAAACGTAACGAAGGAATGCCTCCAAGATACAGGTGTCGATTTGGACGACTTAGACGGCGGTGGAAAGAGCAATTTGATGCCTTTTTTTATAAGTCTGGCGCGAGGAAGCCCAGGATAGAGAAACACGGAGAGAAAAAAGAAAGGCCGTACTTTGTTTAGCAGGAGAAGGACTTAAAATATTTTTATGCCATTCCCGATACTGGGGTAGGCTGCGACAATTAAGTCTTTTCAACTATGTTTTTTAGTTCATTTTTGTATTATACTTTTCAGTTTTTATTTTCTTTTCGCCAGCTACGAAATTTCACCACGATATAGGTTGATTGGTAGAGAATTCAAACAGACATTAAACCTGCCTTTTGCTGTATGTAAAGATTTTTAAATAAAAAATCAATAAAAACGGTCTTAGGAAAATAAAACCACGGCCATAAATATTTTGAATTTATTAATTCCATTAAAATACAAGATATTTCTTTCATTATTTGTGTAAGTATTATTACGCGACCGTTTATAAATGTTTCTATATTAAAATATGTTAATTTAGTGGAAACACTACAATTTATATAATTTAAAATATAAACTAATCTCCTTTGAAATCACATAAAGTATGTTTAAAACAGGTAAGCTGCTTTTTGGTGACTAGTCTCCTTATATCGTATTTACAATACATCAATATTTTTGTTATTATAAAATTAAAAGATAAATAATTAATAAAAAATTCTGTATTTTTTGGCGTTGAAACGAAACCATTATTGGTTAAAATATGTACAATATTTAAATGTAAATTACCTTTACGATGAAAAATTTATAAATATACGATAACTGTTAATTATTAACATTGAATCTAGAAAAATGAACAATGAAACTGGTGCATGATTTTTGTACAAAGCAATAAGTATTAATAGTATATAAAATACCGAATTGTAATTCGAACTTACAACAATAATTTATAGTTTATAATTTATAATTATATTAGATCAAATACGTGACATATAAATTTAAAATATGACTTTACAACAAAAAAAAAGATGGTTTTGTCATATTTACAAATTGTTTATTTCTACTTTTCTTTATTTCTAAAAACAACATTTTTAATTTTATTCATAACATTAGTGTTATTTACATAAGCAGTCCCTTTGACTGACAGATATGATAACAGTTACATAACCAAAACAATTCTCACGTTAACATTACGATGCAGGCTAACATCCGAACAATATAGGCATACACGTAGTTTATATAAGCCAGGCTACTCGGCCACCTTTCTCCCTTTCTTCGTTGGGTAATGTTGCATTGTCAAGCGGAGCGGGCACATTAGCGGAAACGGGAGCTTCACTCACACGTCGACGCGTGAGCGGCGGCTCGCGTCATGCGCTGCAATCGATACGCGCGCACACAGCGGCACTAATCAAAGTAATCACAGACAGAGCGATTTGCACACAAGCGATCACGACTAAATCTCTCGAGGGCGGTCGGGAATACTCGTCAGATCCGTCACTGTAATCAAAACTTTTGTTAACTGTTTATGCTTAAGTGTATACGTACACACATAGATAGTAACAATGTCACAATAATTGCCCTGATCCCAAAGTAGGTAAAATAAAGCACGTGTGTTATGGAAACAGAAAATACAAAGGTACCACATACACACATACCCGAGATAATGCGGGAAAAGTGGTTATATATTGACTGTATTGGCCCGATATATCAGCCCGGGAGCTCGAAGAAAAGCTGTGAATACAGGTGCGTTCGCCACTCCTTCATGGAGGTCGTTACATCGTGTATACTATGACTACTTAAGAGCCTATGATTGTCCACTGCCAGATAAAAAATGCCTCACTTTTTTTTTCTTCTTCATAATCAGCAAAAAGTATGTAGCCGAACATAGGCGTGCCTAAATAATACCACGAAGAGGGGCGGTCAATCATAGGCTCGCCAACCACCAATCATCACCACCACCACCACACACCACCAATCACCAACATTAATCGATCTTCCACAAATTAAAATGCCTTCGTGGAATTCCTATACATTTGTATATTTATGATTGTTATTATTATAATCTAGGGATATTGATGTATTTCTTTTGAAGCTTTAATGCCTTCTGATGTCATAACAAGAAATACTGACTACAAAAATATAAACTATAACTCCTTAACTACCACATAATCATACCAGTATAGTACGCTATAGGATATAAAACTTTCTCGTTAGGAGGATTGGCCATAATTGCAATGCTTCGCAAGCAGATTGGCGATTGCAGAACAAATAAGTCTACCGTACCATTGCTAGTCACTAGTCACCGGACCATTTGATACAATTGAATCAATTAGCATTACGGTATTTAAGAGTTTTCCATTAATCCACTCCAAATTATTTACTTTATTCTTAAACCTTGAGTCACGATAGCCGAGTGGTTCGGTGGTCGGAGTTTCGAGTCAAGAGACCCGAGTTCGATCCCCAGGTGGCAGGCTCGTACCAATGAGTTTTTCAAAAACTTATCTACGAATTATATCGTTGGCTTGGACATAAAGGCGGTGACGGGCTCACCACCTGTCACGTTGTCCCAAAAATGTCTTCAATTGAAGGTGGGTCAAAGGGACTTAATTGTCTCTCGACCTCTGTCTGCCCCTGTATTGGGAAATGCGTAAAGATATTTATATTTATTTATTTTTATTCTTAAACTGTTGTCTAAGTGGATAAAATTCTGGCCATTCTGAGAGTTACTATATCTCCAGTCCATACATTGTGCCATCTTAATCTTCAAAGGATAACTCATTTACTACAATGTTGTTATAATTTCGTTTAGAGACGCCCAGAAGACCATTTCAATGTGGTACATAATTTTCGATGAATAGCAACTTATTGCACTTTGGCTTAGTAACCGTTTATAAGACAGGTAATATGATTAAAAGAATTAATAGAATGGACAGCACCTAAAAACAAAAGAAATCTTTCAATTAAGTCTTATAAAAGGTGATTATAATTGAGTTTAAAGTTAATTACAATAACCTTTTATAAGGTGATTATAATTGACTTTAAAATATATACATACATATTGTATGTATATATATTGTATACATACAAAATGTATGTATACAATATGTATACATACATATTGTATGTATACATCTCTACATGATGTATAGATACATATTTTAATAAGTCTTTGAAGTCAAAAAATATTCATTTAAGATCTGAACTTTGATTAAATTTATTGGGTTATATAAGGGTTATATCAATTTACTCATAATCGAGGTCTTGAGGGTCCAGAATGGTTCTGCAACATTGTACAATCAGGGCGACGAGTAAACATCCGGCGGCCGCCCACAGGACGCTCGCCGCCCCTGCCCCGACCATACTTCCGGTCATTGCGCTCCAACCTCTCGATGTGTGTATTGATACAGCTGAAAATAAATACTATCATATCTGTGCCGAAAAAAAATAAATTAAATTAAATACTTCTTGATTTTTGAGTATGAAGGTCTCTTTCTCTGTGAAGATATTTCTGCTCATTGATTTAAGCAACCGTGATACTGCACAGTCTCAATTAGCGGTTTCGATAAGTATAATTATTAAATTAAGAAATCAACTGATATAGGTGGGATTTAATATATCTCTGCTATACCGTGACAACGCTCTTAAGTTCGTGCCACTGTGTCATACACGGATCCGCCACGCCTGACTAGCGGATTGGTGATCGCATTATCAGATACCTTGCACGTTAAACGCAGCGCAGCAAACACGTCACCATTCTATTGAAATTATTTCCAGCAATTTTCAAAAAGGTCATACCGCCATCCATATTCCATCATTGCCTCTTACTACACCCACGGGAAGAATAGGATTAGTATGTTCTTACGTCACGATAGTCTAGTGGTTATGTCATCGGAATTCGAGCTAAGAGAGTTCGATCCCCAATTGGTAGACTCGTGCCAATGAGTTTATAAAAAGAATATGTACGAACAGTAATGTCTAAGGTGCAAGATATACTGCAATTACCATTCTGCCTGCTAAGAGCACAGATTACGGCCATCTCTTTCGTACTGGAAAGGCCCAGCAGCGGACTTTCATAGTCCGTTGCGTATGTATGTATACACTAGAAAGATTGGTGCAATGGAGTTCAAATTCACCTGCAGCTATAACACTGACGCAACCGGCCGGTATACCAAGGCCCATGTTGAACTTCTGACGTTCTTCTATGAAAGCCACACTCCCCATAACCATGGCTGATATTCCGCATACAATCTGCAAACAAATTCGCGGTGATAATTATTGGAGCCTGGGTACTTATTTGTTCGATAAAGAAAAGATGGTTAGGTGGTCGGAATTACGAATCAAGAGACCCGTGTTCGATCTCCAGGTGGCAGGCTTTACGAATTATATCGTTGGCTTGGACATAATAACGACGACGGGCTCACCACCTGTCACGTTGCCCCAAAAAAAACCTTCGGTAGAAGTTGAGTTAAAGGGACTCAATTGTCTAGACTAGAACACTGTCTACCCCTGTTTTGGGAATTGCGTGAAGATATTTATTTATAAAACAAGAATTATTAAGTGCATGGCTGTCGTAATAGGCTACAAAGAGGAAAACCTCAGAAATACAATTAACCGATGGCAGGATACCATCCGGTCTCTTTTGTATTTTCAACTCAAAGTTTAGGAGGCCCGTGGTGCGCAGCAGCATCAAAGGTGATCTTGCATCTTCTGGCACCACGATTGTCACACCACTTACCAAGCGTGGCGATTGTGACAAATCTGCCGTTACGGCAGAAGCCAATTTACTGCAGTAGAATTTATAGGGTGTTAAGTGTGATATTGTTGATGCCTACGAGTTGAGTACGCGGAAGTACTTCGACGCGCTGATGTCAGCGGTATAGAGGCGTAATGAAACGGCAACTGAAGTGGTGTGGCCATGTCTTCCGGATGTCTGATAATGCTGTAGCCGTCTTCTATTCTGAACTGCATAATGGCAAGCGAAAACAAGGCGGCCAATTATTGCGGTTCAAAGACGTACTTATGCGCCACATGAAGAAATGTAACTTAGATCCTTCAAAATGGGGGATAATGACTGCGGAACTATCACTTTGGAGACGGACCGTGAGTACTAAGGTATTAGAGTATGAGGGAGTACATGTGAATGAGCTCGATGCCAAACGAGACACGCTCAAGGCTCGATCACCTGCAGCCATCACCTACAATTAGGTTGGATGGGTACTGACTTGCGCTCAATGTGCTCGCACGATGTGAGAATACGAACTACGCTAGTCCAAATCGGTGTGGCTGAAATTTTTTTTTTAAACGTTTTAATTGAAATTGATGTAATTGTCAATCCGCTGGTCAAGCGTAGCGATTTAAAGGCTGAGGCTTAAGCCATTCGTTCACTGAAGATCAAAAAAAAATATACAAAACCCAAACACAATTGGCACTGACAGTGATAGGGAAAAATTACGGATATTCTTTCACTTTTTTATATCCACAAGAATAGAAAATCAGATTTTGGCTAACGCAATCTGTTTCCCTATTTCTGGGCCAAATAAAAAGTGACAGGTGGCATAAGCCTCGTCGCCGGCTACACAAACGAAACTAATATTAATAAAGCTAAGCTCCAACTTACTGCAAGTCAATGTATATCTTCGATGGAAGGTGGGCCGAAAAAACTTATTTATCTAGACCTCTATCTACCCCTGTATTGGGAATAGCGTGAAGATATACATACATTTTACATACGAATTAACCACTGCCTTGATTTTTCTCAATCTTACTTATTTTAAATTTAAGACATACCTGTAGAACACGAAGTCGTAGTACTATAGCCAAGGGATAAGATAGACCATTGCGAAAGATTCCTCCTTCCCTATCCCCCGTGAGGGGAGCGACTGATTCTTTCCTTTGGGAAAGAGTTGCCTAAAATAAAGCATTAATTGAGTGAAAAAAAATATAAAATAAATAAATACAAAAATCTTCACGCAATTCCTAATACAGGGTTAGACAGAGGTCTAGTCTAGACAATTAAGTCACTTCGACCCACCTTCCACCGAAGATATTTTCGGGAAAACGAGACAGGTGGTGAGCCCGTCATCGTCTTTGTGTTCAAGTCATCGATATAATCCGTACATAAGTTTTTGAAAAACGCATTGAGCCTGCCACCTGGCGATCGAACGCGGATCTCTTGACTCGAAATTGCGACCCACTTTTAATTACAATATTTAACAAAATTTTAGCTCCAAAAAATAACATCAGTTATTTTAGGAAGTGATTTGCGTGCACTTATTAGATCAGAACACAATTGACTTTATTCCAAATAACTACACGCCTGTGCACATATACATCACATTTACCATTCCATCTAAAAGTGCTCCCCAATTACACGATTTTATTCAACTGTTCTAGACATTCCATATTTACTCATATTTCATCTTCTATTCTCTCTTCGACCCTTTCAAATACCAAAAACTTAGTTTTTTTAGCACTCAAACGGGGATATTTATTATCACATTACTCTTTCATATAAGTGACTAATGCTAGCAGTTCTGCCTCCGATAGGGTAATAAGCCCTGCTACATCAGGATACAGCAGACAATTTACTTTCACGACAACCAATTCCTCACTCAGAGTACTATCTTTACCACTGTTAACAACCTTTCTTTATTGTATTTTAATAGACAGGCAGACATGACACAACCCTGTTTTCCGCCCGCTTGGATGGTATTCATGCTAAACATTGTTGACAGGTCCCCCTAACCGCACACAGCAAAGAATGTATAGCTTTCCATCTCCCTGTGTGACTGCACTATCTATAGCAGTGGGCCATCCACACCCTATCCCAGCAACAGTTCTCAGCCTTCCTTTCTCACTACCTTATCAAAAGTGAGTAAACAAAAAATTAAATATATAATTATTATACTTTTAAATAAAAAAAATAAGAATGGTGTGCTTGAACCTAATGTTATGTTTCGTTTCGTAGACCGCACCCTAACTCATTAGGCTATTGACAGTTACATAATCTATACACGAAAATACTATCGATTCTATTACTATATAAAATAATGTATTAATTAATAAATAAGAGGAAAAAAATATTAAATCTTTCCTTCAAAAATAAAAAGAAGTTGAAGAAGAAGGAGAAGAGAATTTATAAAATTTTATTCAAGAAAAACTATAGATTATATACAGATAGGGACAACATCACATACATAGCTCTGATATCAAAGCAAGTAGCTAAAGCACTTATATTACACAAGTGCTTCAGCTGCGCAATCAGAAATAAGTTCGAAAGTATCGCAAACACCCTGACTCGAGACTATGTACAAAAACTTATGTACATTATGTTATGTACATTGACCCGTCCAGGAATCGAGCCCAGGAACTCGGAGGAGCATGAAAACCGGTGTGTACGAGACTTGTTCATGCAGGTCGTCAAAATTATACAACTAATCTAACTTATTTTTTACACTAAACATTAAACATAAACTGTTATTACGCTATGCATTAACAATGCACTTTAATGGTTAAATTTTACGAGGCGAAATCATAAAAATGCACTTAGAATTCTACCACATTCAGTTCCTCCATGTCGTCTTCACAGTTGAAAGCCGGTGTCGCACATAATTTACGCTTCATAGATATTGAATCTCAGATTTTATTGTTCGCCGACGCCGTAGCACGATGCTACGAGATCAATAATTCCTTCACACCTGAAAAAAAGCAATCTCTGAAAGCAAACATTTTGTTATATTAGCTTGTTTTTTTTTACCTTTACGCAATTTCTTATTGGGAAATTGCTACATTATTTGGGAAGTCTCCTTACGAGCTATTTTTCACCGAATCCAATTTGGAACAATGTGACAGGTGGTGTGCCTATCGCCGTCTTAGTGACTTAGATAAATATTCATACAAATATATAAATGTCATCACGCAAATTTATACCACCAGTGGCATTCGAAGCTGCAACTCTTCTTCGAAGGTAGTTTTTTGATGGACAATACTTACTTAAAAAATTTAAGCCCATGTTTTTCTGATATAAATTATTTTTTCAGTTTAATTTTTTCTATATTCAGGCATTTCCCAATATGAAACGCATTTATCCGGACCTCATTTAGAGACAACGTGTAGTTAGATGGTGAGCCCATCGCCGTCTTTATGTCCCATCTTTCTATCACGATGCATATCATACAGAAGTTTTTGATGTCAAGACTCTTAGTACTTCGTGTGGGGCATTTGTATTGTTGAAGTATTACACAAAACAGGTTAAATTTTGGCTTTTTTATTTTGTTTACTTCACTTATTTAAAAATCTAACTAAAACTAGTAGACTAGGTGATGAAAGAAACCTTTTGCAATTAGTCAGATTGGATCTATATTTTCTTTTTTGAACCTGATATTATATTTATTATAATTTTATATATATTACAATATATAATGCCTTGTACAGTTCATTATTTAATTTCTTAAAAATTTAATTTATTGTCGTTTTTACTTCTAAAACATTCTTTTTGAATACTCGGAAGACTTTTAATGATTGGGCATCAGTTGGAATTCACCGAAGCAGGCGAAGATTGTATGAACTTTACAGCGAAAGGTCATACAATCATTGCGCGACTTTTAAGGATTATGTTAGAAATTATTATTCAAAAATTAAAAAAAGTATCTATTGCAGCCAAGTCATTACACTTAAGAAATAAAATTAAAAATGTTTCTAATAAAGTAAAAATGACTTGGGATATTATTAATAATGAAAATGGGAAGAATATGTCACGAAGTTCTGACTAGCAACTTAATATTAACAATAAAGTTATAAATAATAATCACGATCACGCAAGTCACGATAGCCGAGCGGTTGGGTGGTCGGAATTTCGAGTCGAGAGACCCGAGTTCGATCCCCAGGTGGCAGTACCAATGAGTTTTTCAAAAACTTATGTCCGAATTTCATCGTTGGCTTGAACAAAAAGGCGGCGACGGGCTCACCACTTGTCACGTTGTCCCGAAAATATCTTCGGTGGAAGGTGGGTCAAAGGGACTTAATTGTCTAGACTTGACCTCTGTCTACCGCTGTATTGGGAATTGCGTGAAGATATTTATTTATTTTATTTATAATAATAATCATGAGGTAGCTAAAGTTTCAGAGAATTTTTTAGTGAAATTCCAATTTTGACTACACAGTCGCTGAATTCTTCTTCTGCTATTGCCGAAACGTTACTTAAGGAAAATGTAAGTGCTTGCACCTCAACATTTAAGTTTGAGGCTGTTAGTTCAAAAGATATTGTGAGAATGTTTAACACTATTAAATATAAGAAAACGGCAGATCTATGGGGAATGTTCGTTAAAGTAATTGCTTCTATAATAGATTTGATTGCATCTCATTTGTCCATAATATTTAAAAGTAGTGTAGAGTCTGGGGTATTTCCTGATCTCATGAAGCAAAGTAAAGTAATACCTTTATTTAAATCTGGTAGTACTTCAGACCCCACTAACTTTAGGACTATTTCGGTACTACCAACGGTTAGTAAAATTTTCGAAAAAATTAACTAACTCAACAGTTAATATTTTAATTTATACAAACTATTACACTACAATCAGTTTGGTTTTATAAGGGGTCACTCAACAACCGATGCTGATGTTGAGCTAATTAAGCATATATGTGAGGCTTGGGAGAGATCACAGAATGCTTTGGATGTCTTTTGTGATCTCTCTAAGGCTTTTGATTGCGTTCATCGTGAAATACTTAACAGGAAATTACACCATTGCGGTATCAGAAATACGGCTACTATACCTAATTAAATCTTATTTATTTAATAGAATTCAAAGAGTGGTGCGAATTCCTCTGCATTGATGGTAGCTATGGGCGTACCGCAGGGCTCAAATCTCTGTCCATTTCTTTTTATCATTTATATTAATGATTTACCTTCCTTACTAGGGAATAAACACGATATAGTATAATTTGCTGATGATACCTCTGTAATATTTAAAATCAAACGAAATATTGTAACACTTGTCGAGGTAAATGATGCTACGTCAAAAATAGTACATTGGTTCAATACTAATAATTTAAATGTAAATAGCAATAAGACTAAATGTACAAAATTTTTTAAAATTACCTAATGTTAAACATTTGAGTGATACCAATGTACTAATAAATGAGGAAGAGTTCAGCTTTGTGAACACGGCTGTTTTTCTTGGAATAACACTTGATGCTAAGCTTCTAGAGACCCCCATAGATCCCAACTTGCGAGTAGGTTAAGCTCTGCAGCATATGCTATAAGAAAAATGAGGTTCTTAACTGATGTACAGGCTTGATATGTTTATTTTAGTTACTTCCATAGCATAAGATCGTATGGTATTCTGCTATTTGGTCATGCAGCTAACGTGGAAACAGTATTTGTTTTAAACGGTGGTAGATTAAAAGTGACTATGGATAAACGAATGTATATTCTTATGTCGATAAATAATCGATTTGATTTGATTTGATATTTTGGGAGCTGAAGGTAGCCCTAGGCTAGGTCAGAGTATTAGCTTTTACGCGAACAATCACATATATCTTGTAATTGTATTTTAAAGAAGGCCTTTTTATCAGCAGCATTTTTCAGGATTAATTTTACTTGAACTTCTTTTACAGTAGCGGTTGTGGCTAGATGCAATTTTATAAGGTCTCTCGCATACATTTTAAATGCTTAAATGGCCCGCTTTCTCTCAATGCCCTAGGAACAGAATCGGTAAAAATATATGTGTGTTTTGATAGGTAAATAATTTAATACAATGAGTTAATCAAATTAATCCATGATCATACTTTAATTTTAATTTATACATACATTTTATTTATACATTTGAATTTAATCCAATTTAATTATGCTTACATTTTTTATATCTGCTATGTATCTACCGCTTCTTTACGGTAATGGAAAACGAGGCAGGGACATTTTGTAGAGTAATATTATTATAAGAAATCCGCCAATTTACAGTAGATCAAGGTAGCGGATTACGTGTGACATGCCAGAAATCCTCTTTATAATGAGCTGACAAGAAGAAAATGTAAAAAGTTTGTTTGATTTTTTTTCAACTAATTTCTTCTATTATTATAAGCTTATAAGCTTAAGTTAAGATATATTTTTAAATGAAGAAGAAATAATTCAGGATTTTATTGGCTAAACGGACATGCCATACTGATTAACACATGGTGTCACACGCCAGACGTATGATGAAGGTATAATTTTCTTTGCCAGTTACCTAAATTAATCTAAAGTTTTCGGAGCACTCATCTTACATATTAAATAAAAATAAAACACACTCGACGTATTCCCAATACTGTGGTGTTCAGAAGTCTCTGTAACTTAATCCTTTTGACCGTCATGTCATCGGAGGGTATTTAGGACAGTGTGACAGACGTTGAGCCCGTCGCCGTCGACGCCAACGATACAAATCATATTTAATCTTCGAAAATGTCTTTTGTACGAGCCTCCCTCCTAGGGATCGAAATAGAGTCTCCTGATTGGAATTCCGATCATATTACCATTCGTTTATTGTAACTAATCGTTACTCATACGTAAATAAACAATGAATGTTATGAAATTATGCTTTAGCAATTTATGTTGGGGAACATAGTACATACATATCATCAACACAATAAATAAACACATCATCACATACATTGATCTGATCTCAAAGTAAGCGCTTAAGCACGTGTAATTTGGATTAAGAAACAATAAAGATACCACAAACACCCTGACCCGAGAAAATGTAGAAAAACTGTTTTCTACACTGACCCAACCGGGAATCGAACCTGGGACATCTGAGATGGCGACACCATTAAACCGGCGCGTACGGCACTTGTCCACTGTTATTATATTACGTCCAATCTCATATATAGTGGAGGTCTTTAAATAATATAATGTGTAAAAACCTTTAAAGTCTTTATAGGCAAAACCGGTCAGGGTTTTATAATTTTACAGACACAGATTAATTATAAAGTAAGATTAATTATAAGTTATTAATTATAAAGTAATTTCAAAGTCACGATAGCCGAGTGGTCGGAATTTCGAGTCAAGAGACCCGAGTTCGATCCCCAGGTGGCAGGCTCGTACCGATGGGTTTTTGAAAAACTTATGTACGATTTATATCGTTGGCTTGGGCATAAAGAAGGCGACGGGCTCACCACCTGCCGCGTTGTGTCGAAAATATCTTCGGTGGACGAAAGGTATAAGGGCCTTAATTGTCTAGACTAGATCTCTGTCTACCCCTGTATTGGGAATTGCGTGAAGATATTTATTTATTTGTATATTTATTTTTTTAAAATTGGTTATTTCAATATTACAGACACTCCAATTTTATTTATATATAGAAGATGTATATATGTTGTTGTCGATCATTTCTTATTTATTTACATAATTTTTAATACAATAATTTTATTTTTAAAAGAAATATCTTCACGCAATTCCCAATACAGGGGTAGACAAGAGTCTAGTCTAGACAATTAAGTCCCTTCGACCCTCCTTCCACCGAAGATATTTTCGGCACAACGTGACAGGTGGTGAGCCCGTCGCCGCCTTTATGTCCAATCCAACGATGTAATTCGTATATAGTTTTAGAAAAACCATTGGTACGAGCCCGCCACCTGGGGATCGAACTCGGGACTCTCGACACGAAATTCGGACCAACCCTACCACTCGGCTATCGTGACTTTTTATCGTGAATTTATGTAATTTTTTATTCAATTTAATATAATTTATATAATTTTTTTATTTTTTGCTACATATATATGTATATATGAACTCTACATACACCGAAATAAAAAGTTTTACAATTTTTATCTATCTGTCTGTCTGTGTCTCTGTTTGTTCCGGGTAATCTCAGAAACGACTGGACCAATATTAACTGGACTCTCACTGACAGCTAATGTTATAAGGAGCTACTTTTATTTAAAAACATAATTAGAGTTCCGCGTTAAGTGTTAAACTGCGGGCAAAGCCGCGGCAGTAAGCTAGTATCCCAATAAAATGAGCGAAGCAATGAAAGTGTTTGTGTTACTCAAATCATTGTTCAGCTTTTGTTAGTTCATCATTTATCTTAAAAGCTTACCGAATAACAAAGCACTAAATAAATAGTCAATTACGTTAACCGCAGTCTGAGCGCACCAATTTGCTAATGGACTCCATTCAAACGTTAAGGGTCACTGATGCTAATTAAACTGTCATATACTATAGGTTGGCCGTGAATGAATTTCGTTTTTAACCCCCGTCGCACAAAGGGAGTGCTATAACTTTAACGTATGTCTGGAAATAAATAAAGAACATAGATTGGACCTAGATAAAGTCACGATAGCTGAGTGATTGGGTGGTCGGAATGTCATATAGATACACATGTATATATATATATATATATATATATATATATATATATATATATATATATATATATATATATATATATATATATATATATATATATATATATATATATATATGCGTGAAGTAGAAGTCTACAAAACTTCTGCGTTTCGTCTGGTGAGTGCAGGTAACCAGAGGCCCACCTCTAAGGCCGGCAACGCATCTGCTATGCCTCTAGTATTGCGGGTGTTCATGGGAGGTGGTAATCACTTACCATCACGTGAGCCACCAGCTCGTTTGCCTCCCTTTTCTATAAAAAAAAAGTGCTGTAACTACTTACTTTGGGATCAGAGCAATGTATTTGATGTTCTCTATGAATTTATTTTTATTTAGAATTATTTATTTAGATTAGTTTTCGGATACTACAGTACAGCAACAGTCAGTTGAGTTAAACCGCTATCTTATGGTGATTTTATTTAGTTTAACAGCGAGACTGAGTCACGAACCACGCCTTCCGTATACCTTTTCGGAACATTTTTATAAGGACGTTAATTATTAACGTCCTTATAAAAAAATGTTCCGAATGTATCTTCGATGGAAGGTGGGTCAAAGGAACTTAATTGTATAGACTAGACCCTGTATTGGGAATTGCGTTAATATATATTTATTTATATATTATTTAGTTATTTATGAAAAAATTTAATAAATAAGCTTCAATTACCGACCGTATCATGTTCAGTTTAGTTCTTTCAACCTAAATTCACTAGAGCTTATTTGGCACAATGTGATAGAGCGGTGAGGTTGTCGCGTTGTAACAAAGCCATTTTAGTGTCAAACGAACAATACGAATCATATATCTTAAAGCTTACCGAATAACAAAGCACTAAATAAATAGTCAATTACGTTAACCGCAGTCTGAGCGCACCAATTTGCTAATGGACTCCATTCAAACGTTAAGGGTCACTGATGCTAATTAAACTGTCATATACTATAGGTTGGCCGTGAATGAATTTCGTTTTTAACCCCCGACGCACAAAGGGAGTGCTATAACTTTAACGTATGTCTGGAAATAAATAAAGAACATAGATTGGACCTAGATAAAGTCACGATAGCTGAGTGATTGGGTGGTCGGAATGTCATATAGATACACATGTATATATATATATATATATATATACATATATATATATATATATATATATATATATATATATATATATATATATATATATATATATATATATATATATATATATATATATATATATATATACATATATATATATATATATATATATATATATATATATATATATATATATATATATATATATATATATATATATACATATATATATATATATATATGTATATATATATATGTATATATATATATATATATATATATATATATATATATATATATATATATATATATATATATATATATATATATATATATATATATATATATAATGAATGAATGAATGAATGAATGAATGAATGAATGAATGAATGAATGAATGAATGAATGAATGAATGAATGAATGAATGAATGAATGAATGAATGAATGAATGAATGAATGAATGAATGAATGAATGAATGAATGAATGAATGAATGAATGAATGAATGAATGAATGAATGAATGAATGAATGAATGAATGAATGAATGAATGAATGAATGAATGAATGAATGAATGAATGAATGAATGAATGAATGAATGAATGAATGAATGAATGAATGAATGAATGAATGAATGAATGAATGAATGAATGAATGAATGAATGAATGAATGAATGAATGAATGAATGAATGAATGAATGAATGAATGAATGAATGAATGAATGAATGAATGAATGAATGAATGAATGAATGAATGAATGAATGAATGAATGAATGAATGAATGAATGAATGAATGAATGAATGAATGAATGAATGAATGAATGAATGAATGAATGAATGAATGAATGAATGAATGAATGAATGAATGAATGAATGAATGAATGAATGAATGAATGAATGAATGAATGAATGAATGAATGAATGAATGAATGAATGAATGAATGAATGAATGAATGAATGAATGAATGAATGAATGAATGAATGAATGAATGAATGAATGAATGAATGAATGAATGAATGAATGAATGAATGAATGAATGAATGAATGAATGAATGAATGAATGAATGAATGAATGAATGAATGAATGAATGAATGAATGAATGAATGAATGAATGAATGAATGAATGAATGAATGAATGAATGAATGAATGAATGAATGAATGAATGAATGAATGAATGAATGAATGAATGAATGAATGAATGAATGAATGAATGAATGAATGAATGAATGAATGAATGAATGAATGAATGAATGAATGAATGAATGAATGAATGAATGAATGAATGAATGAATGAATGAATGAATGAATGAATGAATGAATGAATGAATGAATGAATGAATGAATGAATGAATGAATGAATGAATGAATGAATGAATGAATGAATGAATGAATGAATGAATGAATGAATGAATGAATGAATGAATGAATGAATGAATGAATGAATGAATGAATGAATGAATGAATGAATGAATGAATGAATGAATGAATGAATGAATGAATGAATGAATGAATGAATGAATGAATGAATGAATGAATGAATGAATGAATGAATGAATGAATGAATGAATGAATGAATGAATGAATGAATGAATGAATGAATGAATGAATGAATGAATGAATGAATGAATGAATGAATGAATGAATGAATGAATGAATGAATGAATGAATGAATGAATGAATGAATGAATGAATGAATGAATGAATGAATGAATGAATGAATGAATGAATGAATGAATGAATGAATGAATGAATGAATGAATGAATGAATGAATGAATGAATGAATGAATGAATGAATGAATGAATGAATGAATGAATGAATGAATGAATGAATGAATGAATGAATGAATGAATGAATGAATGAATGAATGAATGAATGAATGAATGAATGAATGAATGAATGAATGAATGAATGAATGAATGAATGAATGAATGAATGAATGAATGAATGAATGAATGAATGAATGAATGAATGAATGAATGAATGAATGAATGAATGAATGAATGAATGAATGAATGAATGAATGAATGAATGAATGAATGAATGAATGAATGAATGAATGAATGAATGAATGAATGAATGAATGAATGAATGAATGAATGAATGAATGAATGAATGAATGAATGAATGAATGAATGAATGAATGAATGAATGAATGAATGAATGAATGAATGAATGAATGAATGAATGAATGAATGAATGAATGAATGAATGAATGAATGAATGAATGAATGAATGAATGAATGAATGAATGAATGAATGAATGAATGAATGAATGAATGAATGAATGAATGAATGAATGAATGAATGAATGAATGAATGAATGAATGAATGAATGAATGAATGAATGAATGAATGAATGAATGAATGAATGAATGAATGAATGAATGAATGAATGAATGAATGAATGAATGAATGAATGAATGAATGAATGAATGAATGAATGAATGAATGAATGAATGAATGAATGAATGAATGAATGAATGAATGAATGAATGAATGAATGAATGAATGAATGAATGAATGAATGAATGAATGAATGAATGAATGAATGAATGAATGAATGAATGAATGAATGAATGAATGAATGAATGAATGAATGAATGAATGAATGAATGAATGAATGAATGAATGAATGAATGAATGAATGAATGAATGAATGAATGAATGAATGAATGAATGAATGAATGAATGAATGAATGAATGAATGAATGAATGAATGAATGAATGAATGAATGAATGAATGAATGAATGAATGAATGAATGAATGAATGAATGAATGAATGAATGAATGAATGAATGAATGAATGAATGAATGAATGAATGAATGAATGAATGAATGAATGAATGAATGAATGAATGAATGAATGAATGAATGAATGAATGAATGAATGAATGAATGTGCAAATTCCGGCGAAATTGAATAGGTAACCACTTGAGACGACATCGAAATTGAGATATATGGTCAAATTTGCGCAATCTAAATATGAACCGAATACTAGTATTTTGTAGTCTCTCAAGCTTATTTAATTGGTTAACAGTTAAATTTACAAAGCTTGCGTCAGCGTAATCAAGAATAGGAAGAAGAAGAGTCTGTGCGAGCATAATTTTTTGTAGGAATGGGAAGAAATGATCGTAGGCGACGCAAAGAGCTGAGAGCACCAAAGGTTTTCCGACTGATTTCATTCAATTGGCGAGTCCAACTCAGAGTGCTGTCAAGATAAATGCCCAAATTTTTGACAGAATCACAGAAAGGAATTAAACTCCATCAAATTTAACGTTCGGTAAGGAAAACCAGTCAATTTTCGAGATAAAACTCCGGCTGCCGAAAATAATTGCTTTCGATTTCTGAGGATTAACATTGAGCCCATAAGATTTACTCCACTCGAGAATGAGATCTAGGTCATTATTCATAGCAGCGATGGCTACCGGCAGATTCTCAAAGTTGACTGGGTGTAAATTTGGACATCATCTGCATACATGTGATAGAGAGAAGAAATTTTATAAGTAATGGAATTAATGAAAATGGAAAAGAGTAACGGTGACAACACGCCGCCTGCGGTACGCCGGCAGTGATATCCTGCCAAGATGAACAAGTTTCATCAAGGCGAACACGCTGCCGACGGCTATTTAGATAACTTTGAAACCAATCAATTACTGATGGAGATAAGTTAAGTGAACGCAACAAACTCAGCAATATGTCTAGGTCGACAGTATTAAAGGCGTTGCTGAAATCCAACAGAGTCATAACTGTGAGCTGTTTATTGTCCATACCCCAACGAATGTCATCAGTAACTTTGACTAAAGCAGTAGCCGTACTATGCCCCGGACGGAAACCGGATTGCAAAGGATTAAACAAGTTATGTCTGTGGAGGAAAGTGTTTAGTTGTTGATAGATGAGTTTTCAAGGACTTTGGAAAGGTAAGGTAATATCGAGATTGGACGAAAATCGGAGTAGTTTGTAGGTTTTGACTTTTTAGGAGAGAATAACATATGCACTCTTCCAGGCTTCAGGATATTTAGAAGAGGAGATACATACATTAAATATATGGGTAATGATAGGAGTAATAATATCAAGGAGAGGAACAATCATATTACGGCTTATGTCATCGCTACCTGCGGCATTCGAAGATACGGACAATATGTTCTTTTTAACTTCACATGCAGTAAATTGATTAAAACGAACGGTGGATAATCTGGGTTGGAATTGAAGAAAGAGAATGTATAGTTTTCAATTTATCTTCACTATTAATAGTGTAAAGGTTTTGGAGAAATATTGATTTAAAAGTTCGACATCAATACTAGATGCTGACGAATTATGGGATGTTTTGCCAACTCCAACAGTTTTCAGAAACTTCCAAACTTTAAATGAGTCGCCGTTCTCGACTGACGAATGGATATGGCGTCGTTGTGCATCTCTACACAATGTATTACAGCGATTCCTGATTTTATTATATTTCCTTAAGTTCTCTTCCGATTTATTCTTCTTAACTTTGGACAATGCTGTATTCTTTTTAATATAAGTTTCTTCAACTCCTCAGTCAGCCAAGGAGCTGGTAAGTGCTTGAGTTTTACAAAATGTATTGGGGCATGAACGTTGTAAAGCTTAGTCAGTAATGAGCAGAAAAGTTCAACCTTGTGATCAATACATGTTGCATCCTCAATCACTGACCAATCAACATTTAAAGCATCTTCGCGCAGTCGTTCAAGGTTCATTCCTCCAAAATTACGTCGCAGAAGTGTTTTAGGTTTGAATTTAGGAGGTCGTAATTTATACGAAGGTAAATACAATCATGGTAAGAGAAAGCATCAGCAGGACACTGACCATGCTTGAAGATTAGGCCTGGAGATGACACCATTATAAGGTCAAGAAGGGAAGGAGTGCTGTTGGGAAAGTTATGAGTAGCTGAAAGGGGTAGGATCTGCATATTACACGCATTTATTAAAGATTCAAGTTTTTTAGCCCGACTGTCACCTTTAAGTATGCAAGTGTTAAAGTCACCCATAAAGATGGAATGACTGTAGGAAGGGACTAATGACTCTATAAGGGCTTCGAAAGAAGTGAAATAGTTTGTAGAACTGGAAGGGCTATAGAAAACACCAAGTAGAACTTTAAACTGAGTCAGGAGACTTCAACAAGCAAATATTCAGCAGAATCAGCTGGAGGCGGTTGACATGACGAACTAACTATTTTAAAAGGAATATATGATCTTAGATAAATCGCAACGCCGCCACCTCCCCTGTCAATGCGATCATTTCTAATAAGATTAAACCCAGGGAGAGAATAAGAGGTAGAAAGTAGACAAGGTTTGAGCCAAGATTCAGAAATCAGAATAGCGTGTATATTTTGGGATTCAAATGACGCAAGCATGTCAGGATAATGTGCCGGAATGCTTTGAGCATTAATGTGAACAACGTTGAAGTTTTTCATGCAGTCTGAGAAGTAAGAATTAAGAGCACAATTGAGTGGGATAGAAGTTGTTGTACTGTGAAAACTTGCATCGCTAAGTGTCTCATCACTCGAAGACAACGATAAGAACAAATCACTATCAATACTAACGTTTGAGGATAACATAATGAAAACAATAAAATAATATACTAGTAAGTAAATAAAATAAATATATGAATAATAAATATATATCCTAAGTCTGAGAAGTATCTACACTTTAAACCACCAGCAGCATGAAAGAGAAGGCATATAACAAAATAAAAACAACTAAAATAACAATTACACATGAAGACAAAATCGCAGATTGCTTATATATATAAAAAAAAAAAAAACATTACAGTGTAATGCGATTATAAATCTAATCAACATTACCAGCATGTTTCAAGCTTAGGGTCAACAGTCAATGTCCGGCCATAAATAAATCATAGAGTAAAATCTACATTGACACCATGGATACATTATGAATATGGCAACTTTTAATTAATCTATGGAGACCACTGACAGCTGTTATCTAATGTTATTTAGTTGACATTGTCAAAATTAATAGTCTAAACCTTTTTTAAAGTAAACAAATACGCTAAGCTTATATTTGTAAATCACTAAAATGCTTCACAAATGTATAAGTATTTTCAACAAATAAACAATATTTTTAAGAAATACATGGAATTTAAAAGAGAAAAAATAATAATATAAGACAAGCACTAAACTAATAAATAGTAAAAACCAAACCATGGCACAGTATCACCGAATAAATATCCTATTATTTCTTGGTAGGCTTCCTAGCCAGTAGTTACAGAGGGCTTTGGGGCTGTAGATGCCACCACTGCCATTGTCGACGTTCCTGATGCAGATGCCGGAACACTAGAAACTGTATCAGGGATGGCATTCACCTCTGCGACGGACACTACCTTGCGTTGTATGCCATTGGGCCCCAGTACCAAAACACACCCATCACGAGACCAACAGTTTGACACACCAAAACGTTTCCGAGCAGCAATAAACGCTTCATGGCGGCTCTTTGTCATAAACTCAGAAAGGGTAATACCGCTACCCTTCAATTTGGTCTTAGAAAACCAAGCTTTGTTACGGAGGTCTAGATCTCGAAACTTGATCAAAAGTGCACGAGGTTTATCATTATTAACGCGCGATGGCATCTAGTTATGGAATCCTCTGTAATATCGGACATATTGAGACGCTCAGATAATATCTTGCTTATGTACTGCGCAGGGTTTTCACCACAAACTTCTTGCACACCATGGACGAGCAACATTTTCCTCCTGGTTTTTACCTCCATTTCTTCCTGTTGCTTGCAAAGAAGCTGGAGCTGCAGCTGTAGATTTTCTAGTGCTGACAGTACAAATGCCCTAAATGCACTAAACTGTGCATTAATATTTGAAGGAGGACTTGCTGGAATGGATGTTCTGACCTCCTTTTGGAATTCGTCCATACGTGATGTAAAGTTAATAGTAAGCTCTTCAATCGATTTCTTTAGCAGATCCATGTTTGACAATAAAAATTTATGAACAGGTACCAGTAGTGATGATGTAGTAAACTTAGTTTAAGTTGTTTAGAGAATGGAATATTATAAGAAAGCAATGCTGGTGGATTTATGTAATCATAGATACATTTTAAAACTTCAAATAACTGTATATATTGTAATAAAAGATTTAAATATTAACAGCGAATTTAAATACGTCAGAACACATTTGCGCCTACCCACCGAAAAAAATATTTATATATATATATATATATATATATATATATATATATATATATATATATATATATATATATATATATATATATATATATATATATATATATATATATATATATATATATATATATATATATATATATATATATATGCGTGAAGTAGAAGTCTACAAAACTTCTGCGTTTCGTCTGGTGAGTGCAGGTAACCAGAGGCCCACACACCTCTAAGGCCGGCAACGCATATGCTATGCCTCTAGTATTGCGGGTGTTCATGGGTAATCACTTACCATCACGTGAGCCACCAGCTCGTTTGCCTCCCTTTTCTATATAAAAAAAAAGTGCTGTAACTACTTACTTTGGGATCAGAGCAATGTATTTGATGTTCTCTATGAATTTATTTTTATTTAGAATTATTTATTTAGATTAGTTTTCGGATACTACAGTACAGCAACAGTCAGTTGAGTTAAACCGCTATCTTATGGTGATTTTATTTAGTTTAACAGCGAGACTGAGTCACGAACCACGCCTTCCGTATACCTTTTCGGAACATTTTTATAAGGACGTTAATTATTAACGTCCTTATAAAAAAATGTTCCGAATATATCTTCGATGGAAGGTGGGTCAAAGGAACTTAATTGTATAGACTAGACCCCTGTATTGGGAATTGCGTTAATATATATTTATTTATATATTATTTAGTTATTTATGAAAAAATTTAATAAATAATTTAATAATAATTACCGACCGTATCATGTTCAGTTTAGTTCTTTCAACCTAAATTCACTAGAGCTTATTTGGCACAATGTGATAGAGCGGTGAGGTTGTCGCGTTGTAACAAAGCCATTTTAGTGTCAAACGAACAATACGAATCATATATAAGCTTTGAAGAACTCAATTTATACTTTCACGTGAAAATTCAATTCAATTCTGCTGACCCGGCTACAGTTTCTTTTTCACTCTAAAAGTAGAGGGATGCTATTGTTATCCTATTTGATGGGTGTCGATTGACATCTATGGGTTAGTTACGTGTTTTATAGTATCGAAAGATCTCAGATAGTTTAGAGTCGATCCGAACCGATCCGTTGGAAGATCGGAATTCGAGTAAACAGACGCGAATTCGATCCAATGGTAGGCTAGTACCAATGGTTTTATTCATCGGTCGGTGGAAGATAAATCGAAATAAATTAAGGTATGTCGACTTTTTGCTTCACCCTCTCACGACACGCACATGTAGAAAGGGATAATAATTCTTACGTATAAAACCTCTATCATCCTAAAATGAATTATTTTTTATTTTACCATGTTTTAAAAACCGAAACCGATTTATTGTTTTATTCTGGAACATTTATAAAATATTTAATAAGTAAAAAGCCGAACATTTACCTTGCACCCAAATACCCCTGTCACGATAAATAGCCATTACGGTCTCACTAATTAATAAACTTTCGCTTCCCAACGGACGGAATGTTTTGAGTAAATCGCAGCAATTTTGGTCGTCATAGTATCACGAAATAGAAGCTTATTACATATTGACTACTTAAAAGCACCAATTATTTAAAATACATATGTATTATATGCATACTTAGTTCTTACTTACTTGAATGGCCTGAAAAAGTCCGTAGACCTCTACCGTAAGGATTTGCCATACACTCAAATAGTAGTACCAGAAAACTTGCATATTCACAAAAATATACTGCAACAGATTATTTTACAGCACTAGAGTGGTGAAAATACCAATCACGTTATGACAATATAATTATGTCAATGTCTATGTTATTAACATGAAACATATATAAAAATATTTATTAAAAACAGTAAACTAACTAATTTTAATTTTCTTTTTCAAAACATTATGACGATTATGTTCGGCTCCCTACAATGGCTGTTTTCAACAAGTTATGTGCAATGTTTATCTCATACATAGATTTATATGTTTATGACTTATGTATGATGTAAATCAATAAATTGGTACGAGCCTGCCACCTGGGGATAAAACTCGAGTCTCTTGACCAGAATTTCGATCACCCAACCACTCGACTATCGTGACTCCTTATCGTGAAAGTTGTTTGAGATGATTATTTATTATTTTATATACTAATTGTGTATAAAATAATTAACATATACATTAATTGTGTTGGTATATAATAAATGGAAATATTCGTTAACTTGGTCTTCGTAATAAAATAATGTTTCAAATGTTTGCTCACAAAGACCAAACGACTTAGTCATTCAAGAGCCATAATGTATTCAATAGCACTTCAAAAAGCGGTGAAGTGTAATAAAATTTCATAAGGCAGCTCTTTTATATTGTTATGAGATTAAACTCATAATTAAGACAATAGAGACCAATACCGCCAGATTTTTCATGAGATTAGTTTCCGGAACTAAACTTTATTTTTTTCCCTAATACTTCCTTTGTTATTTGAAAAATAGGTAAACTCTTGACCTCCATTGATCATGATGGCATGGAAGAGGTGTTTGACGAATCGAGTTTACTCATGAGACGTCTGTGTACGTATTAACTGTTTAAATGACGATCGGAAGCGCATAGTTCGAATGTTGGGAATTTCGACTAGACATGGGTGGTAGGTAGCCTGCAGAGCGCCTGGTATCCTGATGTAAGACTATTGATTGCGGTATAGGATTAATGAGCTCACCAGCGCATTTCCCCAAGTGAAGTTTGTAGAACAGCGACAGACAAGCGACTTTTTGATGCCAATGTTGCTCTTTAATGATTATAGAACAAAAAAAAACTTGATAACACTGTGATATTTTTTCTTTATCATAGCCATCTTTCTATATCCACGGAAAGAAAAGAGGGTGATAATTTTTATACTGCGCAATGCATCGACATCCACCTTGGTAATATTTATATTTACAAATTGTATTATTAAGGACGCTGTCTTACTAATTTTTTAACCCGAACATTTCCAATACTGAAGTCTAAAGAATTCCATTCAACACATATTTCACCGGAACTAATTTAGAATAACGTAACGTAACGAGTAACGTAACGTGGAAAGCCTGTCTTCCTAGTGTCCATTGCTATGCAATACAAGTTTATTGTATTATATTGAACACTATGACGGCTATGGAAATACATAGAGATACACCTACTACAATGTGTATACACCTAATACATACATGATTAGCCCATTATTCGGACATGAGTATAGAAAAAAGTTGGATCCTTCTATCTACTGTGACATTTTATTATTATGGTCACCGTAGACGAATTACCCTATCGTGTGGTAACGGTGTAAGAATATTGCCACTCCCTTTCTTCTCGTGGGTGTATTCGTAGTACCTTCGCTGTTTCAGATTCTATAACACAAGTGCTTTAGCTACTTACGTTACAATCAGAGCAGTATTTGTGGTTTTCAATATCTATGTATTTAATTATTATGGCCATAATATATGTTTAAAAGATAAACGTTTTTTATTGTTTCTTTCTTTCTTACCTGACTTTATGTGCAAAAGAAGTAGACTACTACGGAAGTTTAATACACCTTTTATCTTTCTGTACCATAAAAGTTCAACAAAGCCTAAATCCGCTGACTGTAAAGTAATTTACTTCTCTTTTATCGGTCGAACATCAAAGCATCGCAACGAACTCTTTTAATTTATACACACTTGTTGCCTTTGTAGCTATCAAAAAGCAGTTCTCTTTTAAAATGGTTCTTTCAGGCTATTTGATCTCCTAAAAGGGTCGTTAAAATTAACTACGCAATTTTAAAGGTAATTTGATGTTATTAAAACTTTTATAGGGAATTGTATCACGCCTAATAAGATTTTATAAAGATCAAGTGACAATAAAGCTTTTAATTACTCACAATTCGTAATGGTCACGGAGCCGAGTGGTTGGGTGATTGGAGTTCAGGGCAAGAGACCCGAGTTCAATCCACTGGTGGTAGGGTGAGTTTTTGAAATAATATGCACGATTTATAACGTTGGCTTGGACATTTACTCTGGGAAAATTACTTAACGAAGCAGTAGTAGTTTCGGATAATAATAAAAAATTTAAAAAAAAAACTTCAGAAATTGTTATATTCTCAAGTATGTATAATACAAAAATATCATATTTATTTATTATGTATGTATTTATTGTGGGTATTTGTGTATATGTATAAAATACTATTGTATGCACGTAAGTAGTAATGTAAATGTATGTGTATTGTATTATATTGTATTGTTATATATAGTGTATAGTAAGTAGTAATGTAATTGTATGTGTATAAGTATGTGTATTGTATTTATTATCATTATATTATAATTTTGTATTTTTCCCTTAAACCTTTATCTTTTTTAATTATGAGTTTTGCACCCATCACTATGCACTATTTGTGCAGAGAAGCACAAACCAAAGGCAAACTGGTAGAGAATGCCTTTAGGCATTAAGTCCGCCGTTTTGTACATTTTTTTATAATGTGTGCAAATAAAGCTTAAATAAATAAATAAATAAAGACGTCGAAATAATGTCTTTGGTGTCTACCCCAATGTTTTAATGTTTTTTTTTATTTAACAATTAGAATAGAAATCGTAACACCAATTATAGATATTAATGACCCGACAGCTTAGTGGAATGAATATGAATTAATATACTCGAGTCTTGGTTGTTTATTTGCATATATAATAATATTATCGCCGTTAGCTTGGACAATAAAACGGCGATAATCTTAACACTTGACACGTTTTCCTAAACCAGCTTCGCCGAAAAGTGGGTCGCAAGGACTTCATTTTCTAGACCTCTGCTTACCCCAGTATGCAAAATTGCGTGAAAAAACTCAGTATATAAAGCTCATAAATCAAGTACTCAAGTAAGATAGATAGAATCTGTGATTAAGTATTAACATAAAGTAGATTACGTAATCTCTACGGATCCCGATTTATGACAGTGGCGAGGGTATCCATTTAATAGTTGCAAAGCCTTGGTCACGTCGTAACAGCTCTTCTATCCCGAACAATGATCTCTTTGGATCTATTTTGAAGACAGATACGCGGGTTTCTTTTTAAATACTTACCTTTTTCTATCTTCACGGGTTTATCTATTACTGGGATGGGCAAATGCTAATTGAGTTCTTTAGATTAAGACACACCCATACCCACACTATTTAGGTATTTAGTGGCGGATGATGTGGCGAATTCTGAGGGAAGCCTGAATTCAGAGTGGACTCTTGATAGGCTGTAAAGAAGAAGAAAAAGAAGACTATTTAGAATAAGGCAGATGGTGACTCTATCGCCTTATTAGTGACCATTTCAACTGTACACTGTACTTACATAGACTTATTCATATACAATCACATATGTTGATTTTTTAAGTTAGATTAATGTTGAATTACTTGATTTTTCAATGCAATATTTCACTATTACGGAATTTTAATATAATACTATAATAATTGTTAATTCGAGGAATTGTTCGGATAAATCCCAGCCGCTGAATTTCACCATCGTACCTTACGGTATGCCGTAAGGTACAATGGTGTACCTTACGGCGTTACCAAAAATTTCATCACCACCATCTTGATGCTTGACTTTCCACCACAGTGCGTTTTTCGCGGAATTTTCTGCCACGCACTTGCACTTTATGGAATGTGCTGCCGTTAGCGGTTTTACGGACCGATAAGACTTAGAGACCTTCAAGAACAGCCTATACCTTTATCAAAGGACGGCAACGCATCTGCTATGCCTCTGATATTGCGGGTGTTCACGGCGGTAATCACTTACCATTACGTGAGTCACCTGCTCGTTTGCCTCCCTTTTCTATAAAAAAAAAATTGTATTCTATATTTTCAATTGACAATACACTTTTTTTCTTCTTTTTTTCTTCTTCTTTACAGCCTATCAAAAGTCCACTGTTGAACATAGGCCTCCCCCAAAGAATTTTTTTATGGCTAGCTAATGTATTTATAAGGATTTTCACGCTTATTTTAATTTGTTTTGCAGTTAAGTTTTCACATGATGCTGAATTTTGTGCTGGTACTTTTCAAAATTATTGTCCCGCCATCTTTCGTTGAGCAATGACATTTTGAAGGCTTCTCTTGAAATAAAATTTCCTTTAAAAAAAGAGCATGCTAAACTTACGCCGCATCACATAATTTGTTCTCAATTTTTTTGACTTTTCGAAAGTAATATCCGTAGGTTTTGTAAGAAAAATTCTTGATAATATGTAGGCAAAGTAAAGTATGAGGGTTACAAACTATGCGCTAATTTGGGAGGTCTAAATCCGGCAGGGATAAGTCAAAACTTACTTTTTACCTAAATGCAGTCATTTATGTAAAATTAAGTTTTAACTTATTATGCCTAATAAACTTATTTCTTTTTTTTTTTTTTCATTTTCATAATAATTTTTGATTTATTTCCTATGTTTAATATCTTATATTATATACGAGATACGAGAAGCGATGAGTCCTTTAATATAGATATGATTCTTATCAACTCGGCTTAAAATGTATAGATATCAAGAAATAAAATTATTAGATTCATTTACGTCAAAATATTTGAGCCTTTAACTGAAATGTGGTTCTTAACAATGTTTGTACCATTGTTCTATTATTATTCTTATCACTTTCGCCAAACATGTTTTTATAAAAAAAAGTATGTTCATATCAACTGAAGCATTATTGGTGCATGATTCCTTACCTATTCTCTCCATTCCCACCAAAGATATTTTTGGGACAACGTGAAAGGTGGTGAGCCTGTCACCGTTTATATACCCAAGCCAACGATATAAATTGTAAATAACTTTTTGAAAAAACTCATTGGTACGTGCTTACCACTTAGGGATCAAACTTAGGTCTCTTGACTCAAAAGACTATCGACTTGAAAATATTTTCAACAGTTAAAATTGAAAATATTTTCATCGCTTTCTTTCTCTATATCTGAAGTTCCTTTTAATGCAAGCGGTTCGTTTTAGTCTAAGAATACTCGAACGAGCTCCTTCTTTCATTTAAATTGGTTGTGTTGAAGGAAAATTAATTGTGACATCAACTTGACTTTCAATTCTGTAGAAAAGCATGAGAGCTCTTGTTAATTTTGAAAATAATTATTATAACATTATTTTTTTCTCCTCCTAATATTACATAGATATAGACAACATCACATACATAGCTTTGATCACAAATTAAGTAGTTTTTTTATTATGAAATCGGAAATAACGAAGGTACCACAAACACCCCGATCCGATAACCTGTCCGGGAATCGAACAGGGAACCAAAGAGCAGACAACATCATGAAAACCGATACGCTTCTCTTAACGCAAATTATGCAGTATTATTGTCGCGTGATTTTCGAACAGAATTTATTTATTTATACTTTATTGCTTACCCTTAACAATAAAGGCAACAAAGGGCGGACTTAATGCCTTTAGGCATTCTCTGCCAGTCAACATTAACACAGAACTGTATATAACCAAAACGCCATCGTTGTGACAAATTTTTATATGTAATAATAATAATATGTAATGATAATAAAATATACGACGACCTCTATGGACCAGTAGCGCACACACCGGTTATCACGATGTCACCAGATCCAAGGTGTTTTTCTACATATTCTCGGGTCTGGCTGTTGGTACTTTTATTGTTTCTGATTTCATAACACAAGTGCTTAAGCTACTTTGTGATCAGAGCAATGTATGTGATGTTGTCCGTATCTATGTAATATTAGGAGAAAAAATAATCTTATAATAATTATTTTCAAAATTAACAAATAAATAGATAAGTAATAAATATCTTCACGCAATTCCCAATACACGGGTAGACAGAGGTCTAGTCTAGACAAATAAGTCCCCTCGACCCACCTTCCACCGAAGATATTATCGGGACAACGTAACAGGTGGTGAGCCCGTCGTCGTCTTTATGTCCAAGCCAACGATATTCGTACATAAGTTTTAAAAAAAACCCATTGGTACGAGCCTGCCAACTGGGGATCGAACTCGGGTCTAATGACTCGAAATTCCGACCACCCAACCACTCGGCTATCGTGACTTTTTTTCAAAATTAACAAATAAATAGATAAGTAATAAATATCTTCACGCAATTCCCAATACACGGGTAGACAGAGGTCTAGTCTAGACAAATAAGTCCCCTCGACCCACCTTCCACCGAAGATATTATCAGGACAACGTAACAGGTGGTGAGCCCGTCGTCGTCTTTATGTCCAAGCCAACGATATGAATCGTACATAGGTTTGAAAAAACCCATTGGTACGAGCCTGCCAACTGGGGATCGAACTCGGGTCTAATGACTCGAAATTCCGACCACCCAACCACTCGGCTATCGTGACTTTTTCAAAATTAACAAATAAATAGATAAGTAATAAATATCTTCACGCAATTCCCAATACACGGGTAGACAGAGGTCTAGTCTAGACAAATAAGTCCCCTCGACCCACCTTCCACCGAAGATATTATCAGGACAACGTAACAGGTGGTGAGCCCGTCGTCGTCTTTATGTCCAAGCCAACGATATGAATCGTACATAGGTTTGAAAAAACCCATTGGTACGAGCCTGCCAACTGGGGATCGAACTCGGGTCTAATGACTCGAAATTCCGACCACCCAACCACTCGGCTATCGTGACTTTTTCAAAATTAACAAATAAATAGATAAGTAATAAATATCTTCACGCAATTCCCAATACACGGGTAGACAGAGGTCTAGTCTAGACAAATAAGTCCCCTCGACCCACCTTCCACCGAAGATATTATCAGGACAACGTAACAGGTGGTGAGCCCGTCGTCGTCTTTATGTCCAAGCCAACGATATGAATCGTACATAGGTTTGAAAAAACCCATTGGTACGAGCCTGCCAACTGGGGATCGAACTCGGGTCTAATGACTCGAAATTCCGACCACCCAACCACTCGGCTATCGTGACTTTTTCAAAATTAACAAATAAATAGATAAGTAATAAATATCTTCACGCAATTCCCAATACACGGGTAGACAGAGGTCTAGTCTAGACAAATAAGTCCCCTCGACCCACCTTCCACCGAAGATATTATCAGGACAACGTGATAGGTGGTGAGCCCGTCGCCGTTTTAATGTCCAAGCCAACGATATAATACGTACATAAGTTTTTGAAAAAACCCATTGGTACTGCCATCTGGGGATCGGACTCGGGTCTCTTGACTCGTATTCCGACCTCCTAACCTTTAACTCTTGACTTTGCCTTACCTATTCATTCACTGCAATCTAGCTCTATAAAAAGCAGGCTTTCTAGTGACTTGATCGTACATCCGTCAAATGCTTTCCTGGTAACTGAAAGCTATTAGTTTAAATTGCCGATATTTTTGGCTACACTGAACGTTGGTTTTAGTGTACTTTACCAGCCGAGCTTAATGTAATTGGTTACATTCTTCATTGCATTGCGTCGATAAATTTTTTGGCGAACATTGCAAGATTTGCGCTTAATTAAAGTAAATTAATATGTATTCGTTCACGTATTTTTAATGTGATTATAATTTGTTACTTTATCCAAATGATTCATGCATTTGAATACATTCACGAATATTTTTTTAAATATGCTTGTAAGTTACTTTTAAATATTCTGTACGTCGAAAGTTGCGGGTTTGATCGTAATCGGGTGCGAGGCGGAAGGATCGCATCAAAGTTTTTTTTCAGTTTTCTGTACGATTTATATCGTTGGCTTGGACATAAAGACGGCGACAGGCTCACCACCGTCGCGTAATCACAAAAAATTACTTCGGTAAAAGTTGGTGGTGAAAGGACGTTCTAACTCTGATATTAACAAATAAATAGATAAGTAATAAATATCTTCACGCAATTCCCAATATAAGGGTATACAGAGGTCTAGTCTAGACAAATAAGTCCCCTCGACCCACCTTCCACCGAAGATATTTTCGGGACAGCGTAACAGGTGGTGAGCCCGTCGTCGTCTTTATGTCCATGCCAACGATATTCGTAAATAAGTTTTTAAAAAAAAACCATTGGTACGAGCCTGCCAACTGGGGATCGAACTCGGGTCTAATGACTCGAAATTCCGACCACCCAACCACTCGGCTATCGTGAATTAACATTTATTTATAATATTTTTACTTACGTGATCTTAGAACTCGACAGTTAATAAACCTTAGGCAGCTTTTTCTTATTCCAAATCGCATCGGATCACTAGTTTATATCCTATATGAACAAGTTATTAATTTATGATTTCCAATCTGTTTTGTTACCCATTAGCCAGTTTTCTTGTCGGGAGCCAATCCGGAGAGCAGCGGCCATTTCATTATGTAAATCAAATAGAGCTATCGTTATTAAATATGTATAGTAACAAAATTACGTCTGTACTGTTGACCTTGAGAAATTCTTCAGTTGAAAGTTAACCATAATATTATCAACCTTTATTTTTTAAATTAGGAAGTTTTTTTTTTATTTCTTTTTATTATCTTCACTTATTTGCTTGCCATTATTTTTAGACGAATGTGAACTGACTTGTATTTTCAATAAGGAAGAAGGATTTTGAGATGTTGATTCAGGTGTATCCATTGTCTCTTGTTGACCATCATTGGAAGAATCTTCCGTGGCTTCTTTGCTTTTCTTTGCATTCTTCAAAGCTGTCAGCATTTCTCTCCGAAAATTTCCTGACAAAGGCATTTTTTAAGTTAAAATAAATATTTACTTTCATCAGAAAGAATTTCATTCATATTTTAATCATTAATATTTTAAGTTGTCAACCTTAATCGTAATGTTTCCAAGTAGGTTTAAAACAAGTAAGAATAAACTATTATAATAAATATCTTCATGCATATTCCCGAAACTCGGATAGATCGAAGTCTAGGAGGATGAAACACATACTCTTACAGACTTACTTACTTATAAGATAACTACTGGGCACCGATTGTTTATGTAAGATCGGACGTGAAGCGACAGAGAATTTCATTGCAGTGGGAGCGACGAAGACGTTGTAACGCTTACTATTTCGGCATGCCGAGCATCGGAAGCAGAGCGGTGGGTGCGAATCCTAATGAACCGAATCGGAGAGGACCTCTCTCTGTCCGCAGTAGTCTTCTAATGCCGAACGGTGACTGGGTGTATAGGGCCCCAGCTTCCTTTTGTGAGACCATCATGGTCCAAAAAGAGGTGAGAGCGAGAAAAAACTCGTTCGGCTCATCTATTTTCGGATTCTAATTTCTAAATGCCAACGCATCGAAGAAAGACGATGACTCGCTGCTGATGTCTTGAGACATCGGTAGCGAAGCGAAGGGCTAGAAGCTGCGTATATACTCCCGAAACGAGGTTATTGCAGCCGAGCATAAGAGGTGCCGTGGTTGCGGTTGCCCTTATTATCACTGATGGTGACCACCGTGGGGCTTTAGTCGAAGAGATTTCGACATCCTAGCCCTCCTCAAGGAAACTGGATATCCATAACTGATTTACCCACATTAAAAAGGTAGACAGAGGTCAATTAAGTACTTTCGACCCAATTTTTGGGACAACCTGAAAAGTAGTGCCTCTGAAAAGTAGTGCGTCTACTGTCCAAGCAACTTTAATAACTCAAAAATTACTTTTTAATCACATTGTACAATTTATACACAGTAAATTTTATAAACAGCTTCAAGATGAGAAGTTTTATGGTTGTAACTCAAAAAGTTAAGAGTTATATACGCTCTTTAGTTTTCTAACAAAGTTGTTAGTCTAGTTGGGAGTAATAAAAATGAGAAGTAGTGCATACACCTTGTATTAAATATTTATGCATCTTTCATTTTCGCCATTCTCTAAGCGACTTTTATTACACTATATCTTTAAAGCTAATATGATTTCATTTTCTAGTTTATAATAAGTCACGATAGCCGATTGGTTGGGTGATCTGAATTTCGAGTCAGGAAACCCGAGTTCGATCCCCAGGTGGCCGGCCGGCTCATATCAATGGGTTTTTTTTTGGGACATAAGGACGGAGACGGGCCGGATATATAAGTATATATGTCCTTACGTCCGTAGAATTACCGCGTAAGACTATACCACCCCCTTACTTCCCGTGGGTGTCGTTAATAGGCGACTGTTAGCTACATGAAAATATCAGGATAACCATCTCGGAAAATACCACACAAAAATTCAACAGACCGATGACGTGCAGCAACGTCTAAGGTAAAGCAGTCTGGTAATGAGATCGTCAATCGGTTTACCGAGCATGGCTATAATGGACACAAAAACGCCCACTCTACTTGAGTATCGATTTTATAATACAATACTGTATAACAACTTTCCAATGAAATTTCATTATTTAAATTTAATAATGTAAACGCATTCGCTCGAACTGTTTCTTTGTTCGTAGTCAATTCGGAATTTCATCGTTTTGTTTTTGCTACTGAACCATAAAAATTGAACTCAAATTATTTTAATAAAATAGATTATTTAGCTTCTATTGAACAAGTTTATTTTTTGTCGACGAACAACGTGCCGGTTTTCTTGGTATCGCCAGCGATAAGATTCGATTCCCGATCGGAAAATACTTTTTCTACATGGCCTCAGGTCTGGCTATTTGGTACCTTTGTTATTTCTGACTGCATAACACAAGTGCTTTAGCTGTTTACTTTGGGATTAGAGAGATATATGTGATGTTGTCCCTATGTATGTTTGTATTTATTTACTTATTAACAGGTTAAGGTTGTCTGGAAGAAATTGCTTTTAGCGATAAGACCGCCATTTGTGTCACCACAGTCTTACAAAATTTAATATTGTATATTTTCTGTGTTGGTGTGCAATAAAGAGTATTCTATCTATCTATCTATCTAACAGTGGTAGAGCCACGCATCAGCTTTGTTGTTGCATGAATGGGCCAGCTCGACCGAGGAAGTACCACGACCTCACAGAATACCGGCGTTAAGTAGAAGTCTAACAAACTTCTGTGTTTCGTCTGGTGAGTGCAGGTAACCAGAGGCTCACACACCCCCACCCCAATTCTGGGGGGTGCGATAGGCCGGCATCTGCAATGCCTCTGGTATTGCGGGTGTTCACGGCGGTAATCACTTAACATCACGTGAGCCACCTGCTCGTTTGCCTCCCTTTTCTTAAAAAATTGTTTATGATCAAGTAAGACTGAAAAATATTTGCCCTCTGAGTATTTACTGCAAGTTGCAAGTTATTTACCTTGGTATGCGCTGTCTAAAGAAAAAATAGATTCATTTTTATTTTCGATAGATTTTGGAGTCTGGAGATCCGACTACAATCCACAGTTCGCTGGGTCGTAGCAATGGGTTTTTTTCCCAAAAAATTATATACGGCTCACCACCGGTCACGTTGTCCCGAAAATATCTTCGGTGGCCTTAATTGTCTAGATTAGACCTCTGTCTATCCCTGTATTGGGAATTGCGTGAAGATATTTACTCTTTTTTAGATTATTCTAATTTTGTTACTTTCATAATAGTTTGTTTTAAGTATAGCTAGTGTTATACGCAATAACAAGATAGACAAATAAATATAGTTTCTTTTCTCTTAATTAGTTATTGGCATTGTGTGAATAGTCTCCTTCCTCTGGACAGGATAAGATAAAGGCTAATTTTTATTAACACAACCACGTGGGCGATGCCGCGGGCGGAAGATGTTTAAATATATACCCTTCCTTTCTACATTTCGTCTCTATAAATTGTTTGGATTCAAAATACAAGTGTATTTTCTTTTATTAATCCTTTCTCTCAATTTCTCCTCATTTACAACCGGTCTGTATAATTTTATCTGTTTCCATCAAATAAATTAACAAACTAAAAGGAGTTTCAGTTACATTTATTATACTATGTTTTATGAAAGCAATTGCCTATTTAGAGATGCTTAATAACTAAAATTCGTTGTAAATAATCCAGGCTCTTAAATAACCAGATCTATCTTAGAGGAAAAGCTCTTTATATTAAGTCTGTTTTAAAACTCAGTTTAAATTCAATAATTAATGCCCTCGAATGGGCCAAAAACCTTCTTTGAACAAACCGTACCTGGGGTGACCAGGCTTTGCTTGTTGTCAAAATATGGCGCTTGTAAATATAAACCAAATAAACTAAACAAACATGGTATGTAAAATAAACACACTCGAATGTCGTACGTCTAGAAAATACAGTCTAATCCTTGGGTAGTTTTCTAATGTTGACAGTTCGTACATAAATACATACATTGCTCCGATTTTAAAGAAAGTAGTGAATTTTCATTTAAATAAAGACATTTTCATTTTTCATATGCGACACAGGTTTTTATAAGTGAAGTATAGTATAAGTTGCACCTCTGAGCTGGCCACACATGAAAGCAGATACAAACGGAACTCGTCGACATAGAATGTCTCTTTATGTTAGGGTTATGACAAACTATAATTTATTTGCACATTGAACAAAATAAAGCACTAGCATATATACAGTAAATTATTAATATCCTGAGAGTATATATAATCGCTAAGATTGTTATTAATTATGTAGCAAGAAACCCAACTTGATCTAATTCACTTTAATGTTTTCCGAAGACCAAAGGAGCCAATTAGGAAAGGGTCAAGATCCGATTGAAGTGTTAACCGTACCCACGCGATGTTCTTGGCTCGGATGTCGTTCAGAAAGTATCAATCCGTGATCGCTTTAATAAATGGACCTCACATTACACGCTTGATTGAACCTTTCCAACACACGCAACATAACAAAATTTTCTAAATCATTTATATAATGGAGCATGTAATAACAATGATTATATACTCTTTGATAATCTTTCTATATCAGCAGAGGACTAGACACTGAAGTCTCTTCAACCGACTTCTTCACCGAAGCTTATTCGGGAGGACGTGACAGATGATGAGCCCATTTCCGTTATAATGTACGAGCTAACGGTACAAACAAAGTAAACATCAATAACTACAAACAATCATTTTCAACAAACAATTGCTTGTCCCCATCGGGATTCCAACCCGTATACCTTAACTTTTATAGCAGGAACAGAACAGACTAGGCTATCGTTTCGACATTGTTTGATATGATCATATGATATATCACAATATTATTTAAAATACTTGATGGACGTTATGATTGCCAACGTTTAGTTCTAACTTCTTCTTCACGTAATAATACAGGGTAAATAGAGGACTAGTGCATACACCTTGTATTAAATATTTATGCATCTTTCATTTTCGCCATTCTCTAAGCGACTTTTATTACACTATATCTTTAAAGCTCAGATAATAAAGCTAAAATATGATTTCATTTTCTAGTTTATAATAAGTCACGATAGCCGATTGGTTGGGTGATCTGAATTTCGAGTCAGGAAACCCGTGTTCGATTCCCAGGTGGCCGGCTCGTATCATTAGGTTTTGGGACATAAAGACGGCGACGGACCGGATATATATATATATATATATATATATATATATATATATATATATATATATATATATATATATATATATATATATATATATATATATATATATATATATATATATATATATATATATATATATATATATATATATATATATATATATATATATATATATATATATATATATATATATATATATATATATATATATATATATATATATATATATATATATATATATATATATATATATATATATATATATATATATATATATATATATATATATATATATATATATATATATATATATATATATATATATATATATATATATATATATATATATATATATATATATATATATATATATATATATATATATATATATATATATATATATATATATATATATATATATATATATATATATATATATATATATATATATATATATATATATATATATATATATATATATATATATATATATATATATATATATATATATATATATATATATATATATATATATATATATATATATATATATATATATATATATATATATATATATATATATATATATATATATATATATATATATATATATATATATATATATATATATATATATATATATATATATATATATATATATATATATATATATATATATATATATATATATATATATATATATATATATATATATATATATATATATATATATATATATATATATATATATATATATATATATATATATATATATATATATATATATATATATATATATATATATATATATATATATATATATATATATATATATATATATATATATATATATATATATATATATATATATATATATATATATATATATATATATATATATATATATATATATATATATATATATATATATATATATATATATATATATATATATATATATATATATATATATATATATATATATATATATATATATATATATATATATATATATATCCTTACGTCCGTGGGATTACCGCGTAAGACTATACCATCCTCACTTCCGTGTGTGTCGTTAATAGGCGACTGTTAGCTACATGAAAATATCAGGATAACCATCTCGGAAAATACCACACAAAAAATAATAATAATAATAATAATAATAATAATAATAATAATAATAATAATAATAATAATAATAATAATAATAATAATAATAATAATAATAATAATAATAATAATAATAATAATAATAATAATAATAATAATAATAATAATAATAATAATAATAATAATAATAATAATAATAATAATAATAATAATAATAATAATAATAATAATAATAATAATAATAATAATAATAATAATAATAATAATAATAATAATAATAATAATAATAATAATAATAATAATAATAATAATAATAATAATAATAATAATAATAATAATAATAATAATAATAATAATAATAATAATAATAATAATAATAATAATAATAATAATAATAATAATAATAATAATAATAATAATAATAATAATAATAATAATAATAATAATAATAATAATAATAATAATAATAATAATAATAATAATAATAATAATAATAATAATAATAATAATAATAATAATAATAATAATAATAATAATAATAATAATAATAATAATAATAATAATAATAATAATAATAATAATAATAATAATAATAATAATAATAATAATAATAATAATAATAATAATAATAATAATAATAATAATAATAATAATAATAATAATAATAATAATAATAATAATAATAATAATAATAATAATAATAATAATAATAATAATAATAATAATAATAATAATAATAATAATAATAATAATAATAATAATAATAATAATAATAATAATAATAATAATAATAATAATAATAATAATAATAATAATAATAATAATAATAATAATAATAATAATAATAATAATAATAATAATAATAATAATAATAATAATAATAATAATAATAATAATAATAATAATAATAATAATAATAATAATAATAATAATAATAATAATAATAATAATAATAATAATAATAATAATAATAATAATAATAATAATAATAATAATAATAATAATAATAATAATAATAATAATAATAATAATAATAATAATAATAATAATAATAATAATAATAATAATAATAATAATAATAATAATAATAATAATAATAATAATAATAATAATAATAATAATAATAATAATAATAATAATAATAATAATAATAATAATAATAATAATAATAATAATAATAATAATAATAATAATAATAATAATAATAATAATAATAATAATAATAATAATAATAATAATAATAATAATAATAATAATAATAATAATAATAATAATAATAATAATAATAATAATAATAATAATAATAATAATAATAATAATAATAATAATAATAATAATAATAATAATAATAATAATAATAATAATAATAATAATAATAATAATAATAATAATAATAATAATAATAATAATAATAATAATAATAATAATAATAATAATAATAATAATAATAATAATAATAATAATAATAATAATAATAATAATAATAATAATAATAATAATAATAATAATAATAATAATAATAATAATAATAATAATAATAATAATAATAATAATAATAATAATTTAAATTTAATAATGTAAACGCATTCGCTCGAACTGTTTCTTTGTTCGTAGTCAATTCGGAATTTCATCGTTTTGTTTTTGCTACTGAACCATAAAAATTGAACTCAAATTATTTTAATAAAATAGATTATTTAGCTTCTATTGAACAAGTTTATTTTTTGTCGACGAACAACGTGCCGGTTTTCTTGGTATCGCCAGCGATAAGATTCGATTCCCGATCGGAAAATACTTTTTCTACATGGTCTCAGGTCTGGCTATTTGGTACCTTTGTTATTTCTGACTGCATAACACAAGTGCTTTAGCTGTTTACTTTGGGATTAGAGCGATATATGTGATGTTGTCCCTATGTATGTTTGTATTTATTTACTTATTAACAGGTTAAGGTGGTCTGGAAGAAATTGCTTTTAGCGATAAGACCGCCATTTGTGTCACCACAGTCTTACAAAATTTAATATTGTATATTTTCTGTGTTGGTGTGCAATAAAGAGTATTCTATCTATCTATCTATCTAACAGTGGTAGAGCCACGCATCAGCTTTTGTTGTTGCATGAATGGGCCGGCTCGACCGAGGAAGTACCACGACCTCACAGAATACCGGCGTTAAGTAGAAGTCTAACAAACTTCTGTGTTTCGTCTGGTGAGTGCAGGTAACCAGAGGCTCACACACCCCCCCACCCCCAATTCTGGGGGGGGGGGGGCATTCTTAGGCCGGCATCTGCAATGCCTCTGGTATTGCGGGTGTTCATGGGCGGCGGTAATCACTTAACATCACGTGAGCCACCTGCTCGTTTGCCTCCCTTTTCTTAAAAAAAAATTGTTTATGATCAAGTAAGACTGAAAAATATTTGCCCTCTGAGTATTTACTGCAAGTTGCAAGTTATTTACCTTGGTATGCGCTGTCTAAAGAAAAAATAGATTCATTTTTATTTTCGATAGATTTTGGAGTCTGGAGATCCGACTACAATCCCCAGTTCGCTGGGTCGTAGCAATGGGTTTTTTTCCCAAAAAATTATATACGGCTCACCACCGGTCACGTTGTCCCGAAAATATCTTCGGTGGCCTTAATTGTCTAGATTAGACCTCTGTCTATCCCTGTATTGGGAATTGCGTGAAGATATTTACTCTTTTTTAGATTATTCTAATTTTGTTACTTTCATAATAGTTTGTTTTAAGTATAGCTAGTGTTATACGCAATAACAAGATAGACAAATAAATATAGTTTCTTTTTCTCTTAATTAGTTATTGGCATTGTGTGAATAGTCTCCCTTCCTCTGGACAGGATAAGATAAAGGCTAATTTTTATTAACACAACCACGTGGGCGATGCCGCGGGCGGAAGATGTTTAAATATATACCCTTCCTTTCTACATTTCGTCTCTATAAATTGTTTGGATTCAAAATACAAGTGTATTTTTCTTTTATTAATCCTTTCTCTCAATTTCTCCTCATTTACAACCGGTCTGTATAATTTTATCTGTTTCCATCAAATAAATTAACAAACTAAAAGGAGTTTCAGTTACATTTATTATACTATGTTTTTATGAAAGCAATTGCCTATTTAGAGATGCTTAATAACTAAAATTCGTTGTAAATAATCCAGGCTCTTAAATAACCAGATCTATCTTAGAGGAAAAAGCTCTTTATATTAAGTCTGTTTTAAAACTCAAGTTTAAATTCAATAATTAATGCCCTCGAATGGGCCAAAAACCTTCTTTGAACAAACCGTACCTGGGGTGACCAGGCTTTGCTTGTTTGTCAAAATATGGCGCTTGTAAATATAAACCAAATAAACTAAACAAACATGGTATGTAAAATAAACACACTCGAATGTCGTACGTCTAGAAAATACAGTCTAATCCTTGGAGTAGTTTTCTAATGTTGACAGTTCGTACATAGGTACATACATTGCTCCGATTTTAAAGAAAGTAGTGAATTTTTCATTTAAATAAAGACATTTTCATTTTTCATATGCGACACAGGTTTTTATAATTTAAGTATAGTATAAGTTGCACCTCTGAGCTGGCCACACATGAAAGCAGATATAAACGGAACTCGTCGACATAGAATGTCTCTTTATGTTAGGGTTATGACAAACTATAATTTATTTGCACATTGAACAAAATAAAGCACTAGCATATATACAGTAAATTATTAATATCCTGAGAGTATATATAATCGCTAAGATTGTTATTAATTATGTAGCAAGAAACCCAACTTGATCTAATTCACTTTAATGTTTTCCGAAGACCAAAGGAGCCAATTAGGAAAGGGTCAAGATCCGATTGAAGTGTTAACCGTACCCACGCGATGTTCTTGGCTCGGATGTCGTTCAGAAAGTATCAATCCGTGATCGCTTTAATAAATGGACCTCACATTACACGCTTGATTGAACCCCTTTCCAACACACGCAACATAACAAAATTTTCTAAATCATTTATATAATGGAGCATGTAATAACTTAATGATTATATACTCTTTGATAATCTTTCTATATCAGCAGAGGACTAGACACTGAAGTCTCTTCAACCGACTTCTTCACCGAAGCTTATTCGGGAGGACGTGACAGATGATGAGCCCATTTCCGTTATAATGTACGAGCTAACGGTACAAACAAAGTAAACATCAATAACTACAAACAATCATTTTCAACACACAATTGCTTGTCCCCATCGGGATTCCAACCCGCATACCTTAACTTTTATAGCAGGAACAGAACAGACTAGGCTATCGTTTCGACATTGTTTGATATGATCATATGATATATCACAATATTATTTAAAGTACTTGATGGACGTTATGATTGCCAACGTTTAGTTTTAACTTCTTCTTCACGTAATAATACAGGGTAAATAGAGGACTAGTCTAGACAATTAAGTCCCTTCGACCCGCGTTCCACCGAAGATATATTCGGGACAACGTGACAGGTGAACCCATCGCCGTCTTTATTTCCAAGCCAACGATATAATTCGTACATAAGTTTTTTTAAAAAAACCCATTGGTGCGAGCCTGCCACCAGGGGATCAAACTTGGTTCCATTGACTCGAAATTCCGACTACCTAACCACTCGGCTATCGTAACTTTATTCTATATTTGTTTAAGACGTTATTGTAATAATAGATCAAACTAATGCAAGTCAGTGTCGTGATATCACTATTTTCACGTATGCCAAGAACTGAAGATAACTTTGATGAGCAACTTTGATAACACAAAAATTACTTTTTTATCACATTGTGCAATTTATACAATGTACACTTTATAATGTCAAGATAGCTGATTGGTTGGGTGGTCGGAATTTCGAGTCAAGAGACCCGAGTTCGATCCCCAGGTGGCAGGCTAGTACTAGTGGGCATGCTAGTAGAATTATATCGTTGGCTTGGATATAAAGATGGCGACGGACTCACCACCTGTCACGTTGTCCCGAAAATATCTTCGGTGGAAGGTGGGTCAAAGGGACTTAATTGTCTAGACTAGACCTCTGTGTACCCCTGAATTGGGAATAAAAAAATATCTTCACGCAATTCCCAATACAGGGGTAGACAAAGGTCAAGTCTAGACAATTAAGTACCTTTGACCCACCTTCCACCGAAGATATTTTCGGGACAACGTGGCAGGTGGTGAGCCCGTCGCCGTTGCATTGGGAATGGCGTGAAGATATTTTTTTAATAAGCTAATCGGTTATCTTAATTTTTTTCTATGATTGTTTCTGTTCTGATGTATAATTAATTTTATATATATATATATATATATATATATATATATATATATATATATATATATATATATATATATATATATATATATATATATATATATATATATATATATATATATATATATATATATATATATATATATATATATATATATATATGTAAGACTATACCACCCCCTTACTTCCCGTAGGTGTCGTTAATAGGCGACTGTTAGCTACATGAAAATATCAGGATTACTATCTCGGAAAATACCAGACTAAAATTCAACAGACCAATGACGTGCAGCAGCGTCTAAGGTAAAGCTGACTGGTAATGAGATCGTCAATCGGCTTACCGAGCATAGCGATAATGGACACATAAACGTCCACTCTACTTGAGTACCAATTTTAAAATACAATACTGCATGACAACTTTCCAATGAAATTTCATTATTTGAATTTAATAATGTAAACGCATCCGCTCGAACTGTTTCTTTGTTCGTAGTCATTTTGTAATTTCATCGTCTTATTTTTACTAGCTAACCTAACCTAACCTAACCTAACCCAACCACTCGGCTATCGTAACTTTTTAACTTCTTCTTCTCTTTCTTCTATAACTTAAGACCTAGGCTGTTGTCGGAGCAACATCCATGTTAGTTGAGTTGTGTAACTCTCTCCATAATTCAAGGAAGTTTTCTTTACCTCTCTATAAGATTTAACATTTATCTTTCTCTTCCTCTTTTAAATTCTTGTTCTATGAAAAAAGAATATTACTAAATTATTTAATAAGCTGAACGCACATATTTTCCACTGTGTTACGCTTGATATGTGCAATAACAACTAATTAAAACTTATGAAATCAAACTATTGTAAATATGAGACTACTTTTTAAATAAACAATTTTACTATTTTAATAGTCTATTGGATAAGTTTAATATAGTATTGAAAATACGGAGTATGATGATTTCACTATCTGAAATTAAATAAACATATTATTAAATTATGATATTAATATTATTAAAAAAGAATTATTAGTTAATTATTAAAGTTATAAGATTGCGGTTTTATTTTAACACATCCACAATACTGTAATTGTCAGATGTCTATACTAATTACTATATAAATTATTTCAAAACACATTTCAAAGGAGCTAATATGACAGAACGTGCCAGGTGGCGAGCCTGTCACCATCTTCACCATCGCCAACGATACAAATAGTACGTAGGTTTCAAAAAAAAACATTGCTATAGCCTTCAACCAGGAGATCGAAGTCGGTTTTCATAATTCGAATTCCGATAACCCAACCACTCGGCGTTTAAATCACGAATTGATTAAATTAAATAAACTCACCGATACATAAGATTGGTACGATAACTCAATGACGCCAAAGCTTCGCATTACCACGGGCCTCTGGAAATTTTATAACATTAAATTGTAAATAAAGTTACACGTCAGAGCCACAAAATATAAATATAAGTTAGATTCACGAGTCGGTACAGCTGGAACTTTTGTAAATTCCTAAATTAAGGCGAGTTGAAATGAGTACGTCTGAGAAATAATGTTATTTCATTGGATGACCCGATAGTCTGTTTGAAGCAAATAGTTGCGGGTTCGAGTCCTGATAGGTGTAAACTCTTCTATGATAAATAAATAAATATCTACACGCAAGTCCCAATGCAGGGGTAGACAGAGGTCTAGTCTAGACAATTAAGTCACTTCGACCCACCTTCCACAGAAGATATTTTCGGGACAACGTGAAAGATGGTGAGCCCGTCGCCGTCTTTATGTCCAAGTCAACGATATAATTCGCACATAAGTTTTTAAAAAAAACCATTGTTACGAGCCTGTCACCTGGGGATCGAACTCGGGTCTCTTGACTCGTAATTCCGACCACCCAACCACTCGGCTATCGTGACCTTTTTGAAAATGCGTGAATACTCGTAGAGAATAGCACTGGGATAGCAAGGCGAACATTCCCCTTCTTTCATCTTATTTTTAGTAGTTTACTGATGTTTTGCTGTCTACGAGAACAAAGATGAAATGCCTGAATGAACCCTGTGCCCGGACCTTCCAAATCGGAACAAAACAGTTGCTACTGCTTGGCACCAGACATGGGTAGACCTATGGCAATCACTCCAGTATACCCACCTTGTTAGAGGAGTCTATAATGTGTATACCTATTATCTTATTAAATCAAAACTTTCATCTTTGTACTTATTATAGCACTATTACTTAATTACTCAGAAGACCACATGATTACCACATGATTATAAAATAAATTTAAAAAATAGATATATATATATATATATATATATATATATATATATATATGTATATATATATATATATATATATATATATATATATATATATATATATATATATATATATATATATATATATATATATATATATATATATATATATATATATATATATATATATATATATACTTACCTGACTCTGTGCCATTGCAATTACTAGCAGTCGCCTGATTCGATACGAACTATTCCCTGGCAATTCTCCCATCCAGAACTGTACATTGCTGTGGGCAGGCGTGCTGCCTAGGTAACGAGACGTAACAATATCTAATTTAGCTCATTTTATTTACTATTAAGTAAATTAAAAAGTGAAACACAGAATGGATTCGTGCCCCGACCTCCGCAATACCTTGGCGGGGCTCTCTCACTATTTAATTTTTGGTACCAATTTTACATAATGAATCCAATACATTGAAATATATATATATATATATATATATATATATATATATATATATATATATATATATATATATATATATATATATATATATATATATATATATATATATATATATATATATATATATATATATATATATATATATATATATATATATATATATATATATATATATATATATATATATGTGTGTGTGTATATATTGTACACAGTGAAGCTAAAGAAATTTTACTTCAATCATGTGAATGTATGTACCTTTATATTTTTTGCTATGTATTTTTATTTATTTTTTATTTTTGAAGTTTGCATATTTTAAAGTGGTCGTGTACGGCATGCGCATTTCCCTAGTAATTAATACAACCAACAAACCTCTACGGTGACGTCCCCAGCGTTCCACATCACAAATCCGGTGGAAATCAGCACAGCAACGCTAGTCGAAACAATAGCGAGCGCATTCATCAACGTACGTTCGGAATTCTGTGCATCAAAATTGCAATAATACGAAAATATTCATATGTAATAATTAATATAATATTCTAAGAACTTTATTATTACACGACAATATTGATATATTCAATTATATTATATTAACAGTATTGATATATTCATTTTAACACACATCCTCTTACACACCTGCACTAACATATTACACACAAAGAGGACAGATTACTCATGTTTAAGTTTGTTTTAGTACTATTTTATTTTTTCTAAATATGCGTTATATGGTAAAATTAGCAAAACCATTAAATCTGTCGTCTATATTTGTTATGATATGATTTTTGTTAAGCTGGAGGGATTTGGCGCTGTAGCTGTAATACAGGTTTTAAACATAGCAGAGGCTAACATAGATACTATGTGAATTATAGATATATAAAACAAGATGTTTCCCATATTGTATGGAAGACATTAATTGTACAACAATAAAACAAATAAATTATTATTATGGGGTATTTGTAATATTTTCTCGTCTGGTTGGATTTTTATACACATAAAAATAAAAATACATAAAATAAAGTAAAATAATAATAATTATTATTATGATTACTTTATTTTACACGGTTTTAATCGGTTTTATAATAAGCACGAGCCTAAGCCAAGTGCATATCAGGGTGAGAAACAATGGGGTCAGATCCTGTTGTGGTAAGTGTTGAGATTCAATTTCAGTAGTAGTTGAGTTGTGTATGAGTTGTGTTATTGCGATCGAGCTATCTTCAGTTCGCAGGAATTTTCTAACTATTCTGCAAGTATTGAGAATTACAGCTTTTTGTAGTAGAAAATAAGCATAAGATGGTAATTTGAGAGTCTTCAAAGATTGGTTTAACTGTTTCGGTATTACACCAGTTGTGGAAAGTACTATGGGAACTATAGTTATTTTCTGAATATGTCACAGTCTTGTTATTTCATCTTTTAGTTCCGTATATTTCGAAAGTTTATCAGATATGGTTGTGTGTGTTCGGGACAGCTATATCTATAAGGTATGCGCTTTTGTCAATTTTGTTTATTAGTGTAATGTACCAGACATTACACTAATAAACAAAATTTCACTGATCGTACCATACATTTCAAACTATTGTAATGTATGGTACGATCAGTAAGAATGGCTCGGTCAAAATACAGCTTTGTGGAGGAATTTTCTATAACTATTTCAGGGTTATATTTATAGTAAGGTTTTAGGCTGGTAACTAAGTTTTTCTGATGAGCAAGTTTTTGGTGTATTATATTAGCTACTTGGTCATGCTTATGCTTGTAGTCGGTCTGAGTTATTGATTTGCATGCACTTGTTATGTGTTTCTGGGCAATTGTTGCATTTTCTACACAAGTCGGAAGTTATAGACTTAATGATATATTTTTGATAATTCCTGGTCTCTATCACTTGATCCTGTATTGCTACCATGAAGCCTTCGGTTTCAGGAAAGAGTTCCCCACGACTTAGCCATGCGTTTGACGCTTCTTTGTCAACATTGGATTGACATAAGTCATGGTGGTGTCTTCCGTGAAGAGATTTTGCTGCCCACTCGGCTACCTTGGTTTTGTTATCTACCAGTTGTTCTTTATTCTGTGGAGTGTCTTCGTGTAAATTGAGGGGTGTTAATTTACGATCATTACAGACTATTGCCTTGTGACGTGTTGAGTGTTTTGATTTGTCAAAGAAATACTCTCTGAGCGTTGTGATTTGCTTGGAGTGTAGGCTGGTTATGTCGATAATTCCCCTACCTCCATCTTTTCTGGGTAGTGATAGTCTCTATAAGCATGGCGTATTTAAGCTATAAGCAGGGCTCAGTACGTCTCCCTGAAAAATGCCTCTCTGTATTTTTAATATGTCTGTCTGTATTGTTGTGAGACAGGTGACGAGTTTTAATTTATTTGCCCATGAAGTCAAAAGATTGATTATTTTTGGGTGTATTTTGTATATCTTTAAAATTTTTATCAGCCAAGAGTGTGGGACTGAGTGGTAAGCTTTTTTGTAGTCTATGTACATGGTGAATAGGTCAGATTTTGTATTATAGGCGTTTCTTAATATCACAGAATCTTTTATGAATTGTTCCTTGCATCCTTGACTAAATTTTCTGCATCATTTTTGTTGTTCAGCCGGTATGTTATTGTCTTATTATGAGTATTATTAATATTAATTAATTTAAAAAATTGTCTTCTATTTCAAATGTACTTCTGACGCATTTTTCACCGAAGCTTATTGGAACAACGTGACAAGTGCTGGAGCCTATCGCCTTCTTAGTGTCTTACGTGCGTGTAGTAGCTTTAAAAATTTCAGACAATTCAGTAAATAAAAAAGATACGTATAGTTAGGGACAACATCACATACATTTCTCCGATGCCAATGTAAGATGATAAAGTACTTCTGATACGGGAATCGGACACAAAGAAGGCACCACCAAACACCCAGACCCGAGAAAATGTAGAAAAAGTGGTTTTTCTACATTGATCCGACCGAGAATCGAACCACGGACCTGGAAATGACGACAACTTGAAAACAGGTGTTTACGCCACTCGTCGACTGAGATCGTCAACACAATAAAGTGCTTTTGACCCACGTTCCACTGAAGAAATTTATAGGACAACGTGACATGTGGTGCGCCAACTGTCATATTTTTCGGGAATCAATAATAACTAAATAATTAATAACACACATCCATATGGGTATAATATCAACATCAGGGTGAATAGGATGTCTTCGCAGCTTCGCCCCGTCTCTTGCAACGCGCCTGAGCTCGGAACAAACTTCTGATGAAGGATCCAATGACATGGATGACAGGTCCAAAACTAGTCAGTTCCAAAACAGATTGGACAAGACTTTAGCCATTTTTGGTATTAAGTTAAAAATTTTTTTATTATTTTCGTCACTTTAGATGCTCAATTCCACTTCTCAATACATAAGCTCAAGTGAACTCAATCGATTAATATCTCATCAATATGTCAACTAGTGTTGACAGTGGATACTATTCTCTAATAATTACAATGAACTCACCACCATCTGTAACATGAGGAGACAGAATACAGAAATATTGATCATAATTTGTCCGCTGAACACCATTGCGCATGCAATTTGACTTTGTCGAGTACACCTGAAAGTCGAGAAAATATTACACGCGCTGACTTAAGACGTGTCAAACTATAAGGTTGAAGACAATATTTTTTTAGACAGAGGTCGAGATAATGCAAGCTTTTTTCCGACACATATTTTATATAGCACAAATCTTATATAGCACAACGGTACAATATACTGACATGGATATTTAATTCCGTAAATGAATATTTATAAACATCCATGACCCGAGAACAAATCCATAATCATTACACAAATAATTAGTCCTAGCGGGATTCGAACACGCAACTCTTCGAAAGCATGGTCACTCCCAACTCGGATATCGTGTCGTTTAATATTTTAATAAAACAAACTTCCACATTTATAATATCAATAGAATAACTGTATCTCACTCACCACAAGGTATCCGAATGTAATTTAATTCCGATTCGAAGACTCCGTTCATATTCTTTCTCCATTTGAAGATGACTCCGAGCTTCATCATGAAAGATATTTTTAAGATTGTAAAAATAACTCTGCAGGTTTTTGTATTGATGGCTCAAGCAGATCGTCAGAGATATAACGAGTACGTACACTGCGGACACACGTATCATGAACAGCCACCAAACAATGTAGCTGACTACCCTCGCGGCGTGCGCGTGAGGACTTATATCATCAACGTCGGGCCATGCAGTTATAACAGTCGTAAATGTACCATCTGAAAAGTAGTTAACTAAAAACAAATAAAAATATTTAAAAGGCTGCGAATTAGGAGAATTCAGGGGTTCTATGAGGTAGCTGGGTAAGTACAGTCCGTCAGATCACATATTTCTAAGCTATAGAGGGTATATCCATGGTAACTGCAACCTCCGTAGACGCGTAACGTAGTACACACCGGTTTTCTAAGTGTGGCCCGCTCTGAATTCCCAGGTTCGAGTACCGGACGTATCACTAAAGAAATCCTTCTTGAAAAGGAAAGACCTACATAGCCTTGGGTCGGGGTGTTAGAGATTCCATAACATGTACTCTGGCTACTTACTTTGGTTACGTACTTTACTTTGGGATCAAACCAATACATGTGACGTTGTCCCTTTCTGTGTATTTATTTATTTTCAAAAAAGCTAATCTAATTCGAATAGTTTGTTCTTCCAGTTATATTATTTATTAGGCAATTTTTACCCAAGTTCTAAGAATATCTACACTTTAAAAAGATTATGTATGTATGTTCACTGTTTGCACTATTTAGTAAAATAAGTGATTAAACATTTTAATATTTGAAACATATATGGTATTGAAATTACTTGAATTATGTATGAAGTAGTTATAATAAAACAAATTTACCTCCATGCAGAACTTGCATAAGTCCGTCGAAACCATAGGATACCAAAGCCGAACTGCAACTGTACACGTATGCAGCTGAATAAATCTTACATTTCCTTATCATCTGCTTCTCAATGCACTTATCGTTATAAACCTTTTTAAGGACGCATGCCAAAGTAAAGAGAATTTGTTTGATGTTATTCTTGTGATATTCAATGCTTATGTAGTACAAGGTTAAGATAGGGTGAGACAACCCAAACACCAATCTATCGGATATTTGCTTCTCACTTAGATTTTGCTGAGTGAAAAATCCAACTAATTCAAGTGCTACAAATAAGTAAAGGCAAACTGATATAATTTTAGTGAAATATCTGTGAAACAATAAAACGTATTTTGGTAAATTTATTTTTTGTGTCCGTATATTACAGAAACCCCATAAATATAATAGTAAAGTCAATCTACGAAAGAATTCTGATGTTAAATTTTTGTACGACATATTTCAATATTATTTTAATATGTAGGAGAACAACTCTTTCAAATCGTTGTCTCTATTTACTTTAACAGCAATCCTAAGTTAATCAAAAGCACATCGATATTCTTGTTTTATACGACATATTTAATTATTTGCCAGGGAGGTATTTGAAAGACATTTATATTTCGATATTTTACTGAATATTCAACTGTGCAAAAAATTTAGTTTATCTGATATTCATATCTATAGTGCGAACTTTTGATTTAATGTAATTTAATATATCGTATAATTATTATTCGTTAAATGTACAGCGTTATAGTTACCAAACGAAAACGATACGAAGAGATTGGCATTAAGGCAAGTTTAAAAAATAACCTTAGTACTAAATTTGATAAGGGCGTGCTTCAAATGATTGAATAACCAATGATGCAGAAAATATATAGCGGGAAATTTAAAATGAAAAGGGGTCACGGTAAGCTGCGACTAACTTTTCATTTTCAGGTGGTGTTCTTAGAATTCGAACCTGAGTGATACGATTATAAATAATAAATACACGTAGATATATACAACTGACCCGAAAAATTTTGAAAAAGTTTTTTCTATATTGACCCGACCGGAATAAGAACCCGGGACCTCAGAGCTGTCGACACCATGAAAACCGGTGTGCACGCCACTCGTCCACTCGAAGAGGTATTGCAGTAGCGGTACTGAACTAAGAATATAATTATTATATATTGAAGGATCGCTAGCCTAGTGGTTTAATGTGCCGACTGTGAATCATAACTTCGTACGTTCGAGCCCGTAATTCCACTATTGTCGTGAGCAAAAATTGTTCGTCCAGACACAAAACAATGCAACTTATTTGGAGAGGTTAACAGGAATAATAGAATGTTATTTGACGTTACTAGTATTCTTTAAAAAAAATAATTTGCCACCACCTTTCTACCAAAGGATCTGTTAAAAGTGATTCTGAAAAAAAGTAATCTGTGAAAAATGATTTTTGATCATAAGTATTTATCATAAGTATAACATTTTTATAGGATTATAGGCTTCCTGGAGGTCAATACCACACTGTTAATTTCTGCCATAAAATGGCAATATACTCGTAACATCTGTTATTTTTCGGTTTTGAAAAGACATTACACTGACTCCTCAAAAACGAAGATGTGTTACAAGAGATGACAAAGAACATTCCATCATAGTGCTCCGAGATATAGTCTTAGTCTTCTTCTTTTGCAATTGTTTACTGGTGAGAGATTTTGAAAGGGCTGGATTCTGTTTCAAACATTTTATTCAAAGTATTCACTTTTTTTTATGAGTTTACAGCAATAAATGTAGAATTAATGTTTCCATTTTTCTTACGCCTTACATTATGCAAGTGCATAATGAATGGTTTTGAGAAATGTCAACTATAATTTTACCCTCGTTGAAATGAAAAAGTTCATAATTAATGCAAATGTCTTCAGTAATTTTATATGCTTTGGGAAACAAACTCGCAACTTAAATAAACTGTTAGTTAATGCATAGTAAAGTAGTTTAACTCATTAAAATGTAGCTTAACATATTTTTCCAAACAATATTTCTAAAACTATATATATAAAACCTCAATGTTGCGATATTTTTTTGTAAGAAACAAATATAATGAAGTCACAATAGCCGAGTTGTTGAGCGATTGGAGTTTGAGCCAAAAGACCGGAGTTCAATGCCCAGGTGACAGACTCGTACCAATAGGATTTTTCAAAAACTTATGTACGATTTATATCGTGGGCTTAGACATAAAGGTGGTGACAGACTCACCACCATGTTGTCACGTTGTCACGATAAATTCGGTGGAAGGTGATTCGACAGGACTTAATTGTCTAGACCTGAACCTACACCTGTATTGGGAATGACGTGAACTTATATTTTATTTATATTACTTAAACTTTTTTATATATTATACATTGATTCATTTACATGTTACATACCCATAAAACCAAAGATTTTTACTTTCGGAACACGAAGCGGGAGTGGCGTACACTCCGACATCCATTACTTTAACCTTTAGGGAATTTATTTCAGTAACTTTCACATCAAAGTGAGTTTGGTAATGCTTTCATTCCCGACGCAACACGACTAGATCACGTTATAACAGAGAAATGATCGACTATTAGTTAAATATATCTTTTAATTTATGTTAATAATAATATTTCTTTATGGGTGCAACTAGGCCCACTTGTTAGTATACAAAAATATTTATTAAAGAATATAAAAAAATAAAAACAATGTAACAAAACATATTAACAAAAATAACAATAGCTCAATAACAAGGAGGTTTTAATTCACCAAACAACATTTTTTATAAAATGTTAAGGGATTGGCGAATGTTACATTCCGGCTAACATTTTCAGGATATTTTCAGAGCTAGAACGCAGTCTCGTCAATAGGGACGACATTTTTGTCCTTGGAATGGAATTACATTACGTACACGACAGATCGTAGACAAAATAAATGAAAAATCTTCACTCCATTCCCAATACTGGGATAGACAGAAGTCTTGACAATTAAGTCGTTTCGACGCAATTTCCACCGAAGACATTTTTGGAACCTCGTGACAGCTGGAGAGCCTGTCGGAGACTTAATATCCAAGCCTCCGGTAAATATACTTACAAAGATATAAACATCCATGACTCAAATATAATCAAATCAAATCAGTTCTTATTCATCACACAAATATTTGCTCCAAGTGGGATTCGAACCCGCAATGCTCAGCTTTGATGGCAGGTTCCTTATCAACTAGGCTATCGGGTCGTAATTTTATTTTATTTAGTAAACTCAAATTCAAATTTATTGATTGCAGTGGTAGTGATATGGTGATATAATTTTTTTTTTTATTTTTAGAAAAGCGTTTTTACAGTGGTAGAGCCACGCATCAGCTTTTGTTTTTGCATGAATGGGCCGGCTCGACCGGGGAAGTACCACGACCTCACAGAATACCGGCGTGAAGTAGAAGTCTAACGAACTTCTGCGTTTCGTCTGGTTAGTGCAGGTAACCGGTGGCCCACACACCCCCCTCCCCCAATTCTGGGGGAGGGGGGGCACTCTTAGGGAGGCAACGCATCTGCTATGCCCCTGGCCGCAATACCAGAGTTATGGCGGGCGGCGGTAATCACTTACCATCAAGTGAGCCACCTGCTCGTTTGTCTTCCTTTTCTATAAAAAAAAGCGAAGCTATGAGCTATGAACTATAAATATTACTATCGTCGATTTACCGAACAATTTAATTGAAGATCACGTAAAGTCGCAGGCAGATTCTAGTTTTTATCAAAAAACATGAAGTCCGTACCCTTTCGAAATTATGTTCAATTCAATAATTTGGTCAATCACGTAACAGCGTCTAATTGTTTGGTAATTATTACCCACGTAGTTATTTCATTAATATTCATATGTGATGATAAAATAGAAGTAATTACGAAATTGTCTGTTATGGGATTAGGCTGAAGATTACTTGACTGATATTTCGCATGATTTAGATAAATTATTACTGAATTTCTTCCTTACCTACTGAATATATATACATACATAGACACGCACACGTTACGTACATACTTGTATTATGGAATAAGACGACCTTCGATAGCCGAGCCACGATAGCCGAGTGGTTGGGCGGTCGGAATTTCCAGTCAAGAGACCCGAGTTCCATCCCCAGGTGGCAGGCTTATACCAATGGGGTTAAAAACTTGTGTACGAATTATATCGTTGGCGTAGACATAATGACGGCGACGAGCTCATCACCTGTCACTTTGCACCAAAACTATCTCCGGTGGAAGGTGAGTCGAAACGACTTAATTGTCCAGACCTCTATCTACTCCTGTATTGGGAATGGCGTGAAGATATTTTTTTAATTCTTCGTGTCAGATAGCTAAATCGGTGGCAACAACAACTTTTTTCAGCCTGTCGTTCTCAGAACGTAATTGCGTGTAATAAGGAGACACGCGGCACGTAATAGAAACGGAGATATACATTAAAATAATAACTGGTTTATTAAACGTTGACCCATCCAAGATTTGAATCCGGAACCTCTAAGTTGGTGATATGATGAAAACTGGTTTTTAGGCCATGTGTCCTCGGAGGAAAAGAATGTCAGACGATAGCAGCGTCTAAGCAAAGAGGTAAATAAATAATTCTTCATTTTTTTAAGTAAACGAATTATTTCATATAGATAAATTATTTTCACACCATCCACATAAATTTTGAATCTGTATTCTATCTTAGTACAAAAAGAAACGTACACACTGCTCACGAGCGCACAGCGCAAGTGCACACGCGGTTATCTGTAACATTATCTTTAAACAAATATCCAAACGCAGGAATTAATGCAAACCCTCTATATAGGAGAGCTATGCATTGGTCCCTCTAAAAACTACTCCAATCAAAAAGGTATAAACATAAAATTTTAGTTGTTGGAGATAAGGACCACTGAATATAAAATTTTATATAAGCTATGAAATCATTCATTTGGGCATGAATTCGGTTGTCGGGCGTGGAGATTATGGCAAGTCATAAAAGAGATTCAAACTACAATTAATTGATTTTATGGCGTTTTATTTGATTTTTTAAAATAACATATCAGGCAAATTTGTTTGGAGGACACAAATTAAATTTGACTTCTATTGAGTTTTAAATTTTAATTGAAATAGAGCTTATCAAGTTCATGTAGTATGCTACTTTTCTTTTGTCAAAGCGTATTAAAAGCCTTTCGTCTCTAGTTCTATCAATGTCGGCATACATTTTGTACTTTCTATGTGACGTGATGTTTCCCCTTTCTTTTGTTTGTTCCGTGCATATCTTCTCTTTTTCTCCAACTCCTTATCTTTACCTGTGTTGTTTTTTGAACTGTTATTTAAATGTTTAAAAGATTTAAAAAATCAATAACGCAATGGGCGAATCCAACTACACCACGAACTCGGGGCCTTCTACATATGGACTCCCAAATGTCCTCCATGTTTTTAATTTTAAAAATTTTAATTTTAAAAAGTGTTGATACCGCTGCTACCACGTGGCAGAGTTTTTGTTTATTTTATTACATTGATTAATATTGATATATACTTGAATTGAAAATTGATGAGCTCCATGTTTTGATACGGCATTTCAATTTATTTGAAGATAACAAGCGCCGAGATCAAAACATTCGATCTCAAAGTACTTATTTCTATATTAAAGTACTGATTCCTTTCAGTCTGGGGCCAATTCGATAGATAGAGGACATCGTCTTGTGTTTTAGGAGAGGAAAAGCTAAATGGTTTTTAAAATAAATTGTTAAAAAAAAAATACAAAAATAAAATAAATAATAATAAATATAAATAAATCAAAATACAAAAATTTATTTAGAAAATTTTATACATTTCACATTAACCTTTACACATTTTCTATAATTAAGAGAAAACATAATTTCATTGGCTTATATTTTGGTGTAGACCTCAACACAGTGTTTCAAATAATTCTAAAAATATGCAATAAAGAAAGTATCAGCCCCCTACTCCTGTCACGTTGTCCCGAAAATATCTTTGGTGGAAGGTGGGTCGAAGTGCCTTAATTGTCTAGACTAGACCTCTGTCTACCCCTGTGTTGTTGCGTGAAGATATTTATTTATTTACAAATTCCAAACATCAAAATTGACAACTGTTTCGGCAAGAAAAGTTCTCGAGGGGTAACCTTGTACAGGCAAATAGAGCGAAGGATGACTACCCACAAGACAGAACGATCTGCCCAATGTTGCTGGTGAACGATAGATGCAGATGGCTCAGGACCATTCCCTGGGGTCATCTTGGGAAATTATGTTCAGCTGTGGACTTTTGACAAGCGGGAATGATGAAGATGGTAATGGTATGAAAAAAGGAAATAAGCAAGTATTATTAAAACTTCAAAATTACTCCACTCCAGCGTTATTTCACTAAATGTTTAATTTGTTACGCGCAGAAGTAGAAATAAAAACATGAATTCAAAATAAAGTGTAGTGTAGTGTGTGACCTCTGTCTCTGTCCTGTCCCTGTATTGGGAATTGCGTGAAGATGTTAACTCTTTTTTATATTATAATAATTTTGTTACTTTCATAATAGGTTTGCTTTAAGTGTAGCTAGTGTTATACGCAATAACGAAATAGACAAATAAATGTAGTTTATTTTTCTCTTAATTAGTTATTGGCTTTTTTTGAATAGTCTGCCTTCCCCTGGACAGAACAAGATAAAGGCTACTTTTTATTAACAAACCATGTGGCCGATGCCGTAGGCGGAAGATGTTTAAATATATACCCTTCCTTTCTACATTTCGTCTCTATAAAAGGTAATTGAAATTACGAGTGTATTTTTCTTTTGTTCATATTTCTCCACATTTAAAACCGGTCTGAATAATTTTATCTGGTTCCATCAAATAAATAAAAAATTAAAAGGAGTTTCAGTTTTATTATATTATGTTTTTGTGAAAGCAAGTGCCCATTTAGAGATGCTTAATAACTAAAGCTCGTTGTAAATAATCCAGGCTCTTAAACAACACAATTTCTCGTTACTATAAACTTGATAGTACTTATCTAAGAGGAAAAAGCTCTTTATATTTAGTCTGTTTTGGTACCTTAGTTCAAATTCAATAATTACCAATAGTACCAGGGCAACCAGGCTTCGCTTGGTTGTCAAAAGATGGCGCTTGTAAATATAAACCAAATAAACTAAACAAACATGGTATGTAAAACAAACACACTCGAATGTCGTACGTCTAGAAAATACAGTCTATTCCTTGGGGTAGTTTTCTAATGTTGACAGTTCGTACATAGATAAATAAGGGGATCACATACATTACTACGATTCAAAGTAAGTAGAGAAAGCACTGGTGTTAGCGAATTGGAATCAACGAAGGTACCACAAACAAGATGCAGAAAAAGTGTTCTTTTACACTTATCCAACCGAGACTTGAACCCGGAATTTGCGATGCCTCTGGGTGACCACACCATTAAAAACCGATACAAACGCACTCGTCCACGTAGATCATCGCTATATGTCAGAATTATGATAGAAATATATTCCTAAACTACAATATATTTGCACATTAAACAAAATAAAGCTCTAGCATATATACAGTAAACTAGTAATATCCTGATAGTATATATAATCGCTAAGATTGTTATTAATTATGTAGCAAGAAAGCCAACTTATGACCCAAGACCAAGACCAAAGGAGCCAATTATGAAAGGGTGAAGATCCGATTGAAGTGTTAACCGTACCCACGCAATGTTCTTGGCTCGGAAGTCGTTCAGAAAGTATCTATCCGTGATCGCTTTAATAAATGGACCTCACATTTCACGCTTGATTGAATCCCGTTCCAACACACGCTTTGTTATGTTCTAAATTGTCATTTATATAATGGAGCATGTAATAACTTAATGGATATACATACTCTTTGATATTATTTTTAATATCAGCAGAGGACTACACAATGAAGTCCCTTCGACCCACTTTTCACCGAAACTTATTCGGGACGTGACAGTTAATGAGCCCATTTCCGTTTTAATGTTCGAGATAACGTTACAACGTACTTATACACCTATATTTACACAGATAACTACAAACAATCATTTTCATCACACAATTACTTGTCCCCAGCGGGATTCCAACCCGCATACCTTAACTTCTATGGCTATCGTTTCGACATTGTTTGATATGATATATCACAATATTATTACAAAAACTCGATGGACGTCGTGATTGTCAACGTTTAATTTTAACTTCTTCTTCACATAATTTCCAATACAGGGGTCTAGTCTAGGCAATCAAGTCACTTCGACCCACCTTCCACCGAAGATATTTATGGGACAACGTGACAGGTGGTGAGCCTGTCGCTGTCTTTATGAACAAGCCAATGACATAATTCGTACATAAGTTTTTTGAAAAACCCATTTGTACGAGTCTGCCACCTGGGGATCGAACTTGGGTCTTTTGACTCGAAATCCCGACCACCGAATCACTCGGTTATCGTGACTTTTTAACTTTTTCTTCTCTCTTTTCAATAACTTAAGAGCTAGGCTCTTGTTTGTGCAACATCCATGTTAGTTAAGTTGTGTTAGAGAGTAACACAACTTAACTAACATGGATGTCCATAGTTTTTTGTTCAAGGAAGTTTTCTTAACCTCTGTATAAGATTTAACATTTATCTTTCTCTTCCCCTATTAACTTCATATTCTATAATAAAAGAATATTACAAAAAAAGCTGAACAAATTTATTTTCCAGTGTGTAACGCTTGCTATGTGCAATTACAACTAACTAAAAATTTATGAAATCAAACTATTATTATAGGAGACTACTTTTTAAATAAAGAATTTTACTACATTAATAGTCTATTGGATAAGTTTAATATAGTATTGAAAATACATTTTCAGGATATTTTTAGAGCTAGAACGCAGTCACGTCAATAGGGACGATATTTTTGTCCTTAGAATAGCATAGAAGTCATCTGCTCGTTCGTGAGCAAACATGCCACACGATGAACAAAACTGCCATTTTGATGTTATTCATCCACAGGCCTCCCGTGTAAAAAGGTTTGACATAGAAGTTCACTGAAGTCTATTTGGGATAATGTGACAAATGGTGAGCCTATCGCCTTAAGGTAGTTAATATAATGAAGGGACAAAATTGCCCGAGTGGTTAAAACGTAAGGAAATACCACCTTTTATCTCGTGGGTGTCGTACGAAATACGCATACGATAAATTACACTCGAAAGTTTTACATACATTACGTACACTACAGATTGTAGACAAAATAAATAAAAAATCTTCACTCTATTCCCAATACTGGGGTAGACAGAAGTCTTGACAATTAAGTCGTTTCGACACAATTTCCACCGAAGATATTTTTGGAAACTCGTGACAGCTGGTGAGCATGCACAGTCCTAATGTCCATGCCTCCGGTAATATACTTACATAAAATTACATAAAATATACCGAGTCAGGTCATAAATTCAGTCACATGTTTAACCTAAAATAATTAAAACAAGTTTATTCATTGTAACCACTACACACTATTTATATACCAAAATGAACTTAACAACACATAGATTCTTATGACACTAAAGTTTATTCAAAATGACCTCCGTGATTTTGAATACAGGCCTTCAATCTGTGCGGCCAGTCGTCTATCGCAGCACGAACGAGGTCCATGTCAATATCGGCAGCTGCCTTAATCGAGGATGTCTTGGGTGGCTCCAAATTGGGATGAGGCTTTGAGCACGCCTTTTCCTCCAAGTGTTGCCATATCTTGTAATCTAACGGATTCAAATCTGGACTGGAGGAGGGCCAGTCTTTGTGCCCGATGAAGTCGATTTCACTCTTCGCTCTATGAGCTGGCGCCGAATCTTGTTGGAATACCCAGTGCCTGTTATTGAACATGGTTTGAGAAACAGGTTCCACAAGGTTCATCAGGACTGTATTTTGATACACAGCTGCATTTGTTTTTACACCTTTCTCGCAAAAATGTACCTCTGTTAAGCCCCAATAAGAAACTCCCAACCATACCATGAGCGAGGATGGAAAATGACCTTGTTGGACACGCGGAATACGGTTGCTCGCTTCTTCACTACTGTGTGCGTACACCTTATCATTTTGTTTGTTGTAGCTCTCTTCTACGGTAAAAAATTTTTCATCCGAAAAAAGAATTTCCCGATATTTTTTTCCCGCGTACCGCTTAAACAAAGCGCGTCATCTCTTCAGTCTCAGGTGCATTAGACGAGCATTCAAACAATGTCCTGTTTATCTTCGATATGCCCGAAGCCCTAAGTCCATAACACCCTTTTCACCGTGGTTCTGCTTAACCCCATCTGAAGGGCCAACAGTTTCTGCTTACGTTAGGGATTTCTTTGAATTCGCGCCTTCACAGCTTTTATCACTGCTGGAGTCCTAACAGACCGAGGGCAACCACTTCTTGACCTGTCATCTACACTAGAGTCTTCATTGTATCGTTTTATGGTACGATAAACTTTTGGTTATATTCAAATTTTTCAGTATGTCAAAAACTTGAATTGGCGCGTATCCGCAACGATGCAACGCAATAACTGCAACACGGTCTTCTTTAAGCGTCCACTCCATATTTAAAAATGAGTAAAATTCTAAAAAGTATGTAGTTTTATTTTCATGAACAATTCGAAATTCGACTTCAAAAAACTTTTTTGTGGCCAGCATTCTAAAAGAAAAGTTTTTACTGTGTGACAATACTTACGACCTGACTATGTACTTACAAGGATATAAACATCCACGACTCAAATCGTGAAACATGAAGTCTGAACCCTTTCAATAATTTTCTTAATCGCGTTATTCCGTCTAATTTTTTTGGTAAAATTACCCACGTAGTTATTACATTAATATTCATATGTTATGACAAAATAGATGTAATTACGAAATTTTCTATTATAGGGTTAGGGTGTCGAAGCATCGTATATTCCGCATAGTGACTGACTTACTTGACTGATACTTCGCATGATTTAGATGTATTATTACTGCATTTCTTACTTAATTATATACATATATAGACACGCACACGTTACATACATAATTGTATTATGGAATAAGACCCCATAAAGTAACGATAGCCGAGTGGTAGGGTGATCGGAATTTCGAGTTGAGAGACCCGAGTTCGATACCCAGGTGGCAGGCTCGTACAAATGGGTTTTTCAAAAACTTGTGTACCTACGAATTATATTGTTGGCTTGGACATAAACACGGCGACGGGCTCACCACCTGTCACGTTGTCGATTCGATTGCTGGTCGAGTAAATGTACAAAACACTTTTTATATATTGTCTGGTTCTATGTGGCACCTTCATTGTTTCTGATTCCATCAGTGCTTAAGCTGCTTACTTTGGTATCAGAGCAATGTATGTGGTGTTTCCCTATCTATATATTATATAATTATTTATTTATAATTTATGGAATTAGAAACAAGGGCTTTTTTCATTGACCCATCCGAGATACGAAACCGGAACCTCTGAGTTGGTGATATCATGAAAACTGGTTTTAAGGCCATGTGTCCTATATGTCAGACGACAGCAGCGTCTAAGCTATGAGATGGTATCTGGAACTGCATAGCCATTCCGCTTGAAAGCGTGGTGATTGTTGTAAATCCTCCTTTTGGAAGTGACCTATATCCTGCAGTGGACTTTTAAAAGCTGTCATGTGTATATGTTATGTAAAGTAACTTTTCTCTTTCAACTCCTCGTAAGTCCCGATAGCCAAGTGGTTGCTGGTTGGCTGGTCGGAATTTCGAATCAACAGACCCGAGTTCGATGCTCTGGTGGCAGGTTCGTACCAATGGGATTTTTTTAAAAACTACTGCCCAACTGCAACACGATCTAGATGATTGGCATTCCTCCACAGTGCATATATCGCGGAATTTTCTGCCACGCACTTGCACTTTGTGGAATGTGCTGCCGTCAGCGGTGTTTTACAGACCGATGCGACTTAGGGACCTTCAAGAAAAGAGCCTATACCTTTCTCAAAGGCCGGCAATGCATCTGCTATGCCTCTGGTATTGCCGGTGTTTAGGGCGGCGGTAGCCACTTACCATCACGTGAGGCACACGCTCGTTTGCCTTCCTTTTCTATAAAAAAAGCTATTGTCGCATTTTTGCTAGACTTACCTTTAACGGACTGTGAAATTCCACTGTTGGTCATAGGCCTCTTGAATAGAGTCGCTCGCTATAATTACCTCTCTGTGATGTATTGTAGTGCTTTACTTGCTCATAGACTTGATTTCATATGTAACCAGACCCCAGGCAGATGATTGTACTTATCCATATTCTCTACTGAAATTAGGTTGTTTGGTTTTCATTTCAACAGCCGCGAGAATATGTAGATTTTCAAATATAATATAATCGTTGGTACGATCTAAAATGTGATCACAGACTGCAGACTGCAAACTGCCCAAAGCGCCTGTGTTTTACATCAACTATATGTTATTTTTAAAAAACTAAATAAAACGCTATAAAATCAATTAATTGTCGTTTGAATCTCTTTTATGATTTGCCATAATCTCCACACTCGACAACCGAATTCATACCCAAATGAATAATTTCAAAGCTTATAAAAATTTAAATTCAGTGGCCCTTATCTCCTTCAACTAACATTTTATTTTTATACCTTTTTGATTGGAGTAATTTTTAGAGACACCAAGCCACTACAAGTCATTGCTCTCCGATATAGAGGATTTGCTATAATTCCTGCGTTTGGAAATTTAAAGATTAAGTTACAGATAACCGTGTGTGCGCCGTGCGCTTGTGTGCGTGTGTATGTATCTTTTTGTCTTAATTTATGTAGATTTATGTGGATGGTCTAAAAATAATTCATCTATATAAAATAACTAGTACACCTAAAAATTAAGCATTATTAATTTGATATAAAGCAAAATTTAATAAACTAGTTACTATTTTAATGCATACCTCCGTTCTGCATTAGGTGCCGCGGTTCTCCTTATTACACGCAATTATAACTTTCTTTCCTCGTAGGATATTTTAAGAAGTATTAACTTTCTTTTATATTAGTTTTGAAAAGGGCATGTCATTTCAAAACGCAGAAAAATTCTGCAACAGATTTACATTCAAGTTTCGACTAACTTTTAATTGTAGGTCCGAAGCGAGTTTTAATTTTCAGTTATGAGAACGGCAGGCTAAAAAAGTTGTTGTTGCCACCGATTTAGTTATCTGACAGGAATAATTAAAAAATATCTTCACGCCATTCCCAATACAGGAGTAGAAAGAGGTCTAGACAATTAAGTCGTTTCGACCCACCGTCCACCGAAGATATTTTTTTTGGGGCAAAGTGACAGGTCGTGAGCCCGTCGCCGTCTTTATGTCCACGCCAAGGATATAATTCGTACACAAGTTTTTGACCCCATTGGTACGAGCCGGCCACCTGGGGATCGAACTCGGGTCTATTGACTCGAAATTACGACCACTCGGCTATCGTGTCTCGGCCATCGAAGGTCGTCTTATTCCATAATACAAGTATGTATGTAGCGAGAGCGTATCTATGTATGTATATAATTAAGGAAGAAATTCAGTAATAATATATCTAAATCAAGTAAGGTAGTCACTATGTGGAATATTAGGATGCATTTACACCCTATTCTCATGACAGAAAATTTCGCAATTACATCTATTTTATCATCATATATGAATATTAATGAAATAACTACATGGGTAATAATTACCAAACAATTAGACCACCAAATTATTGAATTGAACATAATTTCGAAGAAAGGGTACGGACTTCATGTTTGTTATATAAACTAGAATCTGCTTGCGACTTTACGTGATATTTGATTAAAATGTTCGGTAAAGCAACGACAGTAATATTTATAATATTAGGCTTTAGTTATCAGCGATAATGTAGCTTCTTATTAATAAAAATAAAAAAAAATGAATTTACAAAATGAAATAAAAATACGACCCGATAGCCTAGTTGGTAGTGAACCTGCCTCACGTGATGGTAAGTGCATCACGTGAGCCTGTGAGAAAGTGGTATATCCTAACGCCTTAACCACACAGCAATTTAGTCCTTTCATTATATTAACTACCTATAGGCGATAGGGTCACCATTTGTCACATTTTCCTAAATAGACTTCAGTGAACTTCTGTGTCTAGTCTTCAGTCTACCCCAATAATGCAATTGCATTAATATTCGCTATTAAAAGGTTACTGTCAAACCTTTCTACACGGGAGGCCTGTGGATGAATAACATCAAAATGGCAGTTTTGTTTTATGGTCTGGCATGTTTGCTCACGGACGAACAAATGACGTCTATTGGCATATACGTCATCTGTTGAGTGGCTTCTTAGGACAAAAATATCGTCCCTATTGAGATACTGCGTTCTAGCTCTAAAAATATCCTGAAAATGTTAGCCGGAAAGTTGCATTCGCCAATATTACCACACTTCGTTGTACACAATCCGTTGACCTTTACCTAACATAGAAAATATTTTTCCTAAATTTTTCGTGTCAGTTGAATCTATCTGCGTATATGTGTTATTTATAATCGTATTACTCAGGTTAGAATTCTAAGAACACCACCTGAAAATGAAAAGCTCACATAGTCTTCAAAAGTTAGTTGCTTCTTACCGTGACCCCTTTTAAGATTAAATATCGCGCTATATATTTTCTTCATCATTGGATATTCAATCATTTGAATATATTAATATTCAATCCTATCAAATTTAGTAATAAGGGCATCTTTTAAACTTGCCTTAATGCCAATCTCTTCGTATCGTTTTCGTTTGGTAACGGTAACGCTGTACATTTTACGAAGAATAACTATACGATTTTTTAAATTACATTAAATCAAAACTTCGTATTACCGATATATACATGTCTTTCAAATAAATTTATATAAATGTCTTTCAAATACCTCCCTGGCAAATAATTACCTATTTCGTATAAAACAAGGATATCGACGTGCTTATGTTACTCAGTATTGCCGTTAAAGAAAATAGAGACAATAATTGGAAATAGTTGTTCTCCTCCACATTAGAACAAAATTTAAATATGTCGTACAAAAATTTAACATGGGAATTCTTTGGAAGATTGACTTTACTATTGTATTTATGGGGTTTCTGTAATATACGGACACAAAAAATAAATTTACCAAAACACGTTTTATTGTTTCACAGCTATTTCACTAAAATTATATCGGTTTGTCTTTACTTATTTGTAGCACTTGAATTAGTTGGATTTTTCACTCAGCAAAATCTAAGTGAGAAGCAAATATCCGATAGATTGGTGTTTGGGTTGTCTCATCCTATCTTAACCCTGTACTACATAAGCATTGAATATCACAAGAATAACATCAAACAAATTCTCTTTACTTTGGCATGCGTCCTTAAAAAGGTTTATAACGATAAGTGCATTGAGAAGCAGATGATAAGGAAATGTAAGATTTATTCAGCTGCATACATCTGCAGTTTCAGTTCGGCTTTGGTATCCTATGGTTTCGACGGACTTGTGCAAGTTCTTCATGGAGGTAAATTTGTTTTATTACAACTACTCCATACATAATTCATGCACCAAATATTAAAATAAATAAAAAGATATAAATATCTTCACGCCATTCCCAATACAGGGGTAGACAGAGGTCTAGAAATTAAGTCCCTTCGACCCAACGTCCACCGAAGATATTTTCGGGACAACGTGACAAGGTGTGAGTCCATCGCCGTATTTATGTCCAAGACAACAATATAATGCGAACATTAGTTTTTAAAAAAAACCCATTGGTACGAGGGCCAGGTCGGGTGATTGTGACCTGGGGAGAAAATTTAAAATTTTCAATCACTTATTTTACTGCATAGTGTAAAGTGAAAATAGATATGTAATCTTTATAAAAGTGTAGATATCCTTAGAACTATGGTAAAAATTACGTAATTGTATACGGTATTACTGGAAGAATAAACTACTCGAATTCGATTTTTCGCTTTTTTGAAAATTAATAAATACACAGAAAGGGACAACATCACATGTCTTGCTTTGATCCCGAAGTAGTATCCAGCACATGTGTTATGGAATCAGTAACACCCCGACATGTAATTTCTATTGTGATTCCACCGGGACTCGAACCTGGGAATTCAGAGCGGGCCACACTTAGAAAATCGGTGTATACGCCACGCGTCTACGGAGGTAACAATTACCCTGGATCTATATAATGTGTGATCTGACGGCCTGTACTTACCCATTCCCCTATATCACACAAATCACTGATTTAAAAAAAATAGTTTTTAGTGAACAATTTTTCAGATGGTACATTTACGACTGTTATAACTGCATGGCCCGACGTTGATGATGGAAGTGGTCACGCGCACGCCGCGAGGGTAGTCAGCTACATTGTTTGGTGGCTGTTCATGATACGTGTGTCCGCAGTGTACGTACTCGTTATATCTCTGACGATCTGCTTGAGCCATCAATACAAAAACCTGCAGAGTTATTTTTACAATCTTAAAAACATCTTTCATGATGAAGCTCTGAGTCACTTTGAAATGGAGAAAGAATATGAACGGAGTCTTCGAATCGGAATTAAATTACATTCGGATACCTTGTGGTGAGTGAGATACAGTTATTCTATTGATGTCGAGTCATGGATGTTTAGATAAATATTAATTTACGGAATTAAATATCCTTGTCAGTGTATTGTACCGTTGTGCTATATAAGCTTCTGTGAAATATGTGTCGGAAAAGAGCTGCATTATCTCGATCTCTATCTAAAAAAATACTGTCGTCATCATTATAGTTTGACATGTCTTTCGTCAGCGTGTGTAATATTTTCTCGACTTTCAGGTGTACTCGACAAAGTCAAATTGCATGCGCAATGGTGTTCAGCGGACAAATTATGATCAATATTTCTGTATTCTGTCTCCTCATGTTACAGATGGTGGTGAGTTCATTGTAATTATTAGAGATAGTGTCAACTGTCAACACTAGTTGACATATTGATGAGATATTAATCGATCTGATGGTTCAGGATCGTACTTTTGGCTATTGAAGTCTGTGTCGAGAAGTGGAATGGAGGAGGTGGAATGAAGAAAATAAAAAAAAATCTAACTTAATACCGAAAAAATGGTTAAAAGTCTCGCTCAATCTGTGTTGTAACTGACTAGTTTTGGACCTGTCATTGATTGGATCCTTCATCAGAAGTTTGTTCCGAGCTCAGGCGCGTTGCAAGAGACCGGGCGAAGCTGCGAAGACATCCCACTCACCCTGATGATTTGATATTATACCCGTATGGATGTGTCACATTGTCCCAAAAATTTCTCCAGTGGAACGTGGGTTGAAAGGACTTAATTGTGTTGACGACCTCCGTGGACAAGTGGCGGAAACACCGGTTTTCAAGGTGCCGCCATCTCGAGGTCCGGTCGAATCAATGAAAAAAAAAACACTTTTTCTACAATTTCTCGGGTATGTGGTGCCTTATTTGCTTCCGATACCCAGACCACAAGTACTTTAGCATCTTACATTGGGATCGGAGCAATGTAAGTGATGTTGTCCCTACCTATGTTATATGTATTTATTTATTGAATTGTCTGATATTTTTAAAGCTACCACACGCACCTTAGATACTAAAAAGGCAATAGGCTCCAGCACCAGTCACGTTGTCCCAATAAGCTTCGGTGAAAAGTCAAAAATCATCTAGAAATTTGCCTACCCTAGTATGGGAAATTAGAAGACAATTTTTTTAATAATTTTATTTATTAAAATTTTCGTATTATTGCAATTTTAATGCACAGAATTCCGAACGTACGTTGATGAATGCGCTCGCTATTGTTTCGACTAGCGTTGCTGTGCTGATTTCCACCGGATTTGTGATGTGGAATGCTGGGGACGTCACCGTGGAGGTTTGTTGGTTGTATTAATTACTAGGTAAGTGCGCTGGCCGTACACGACCACTTTAAAATATGCAAACTTCAAAAATAAAAAATAAATAAAAATACATTGCAAAAAATATACATACATGAATAGTAATAAAAATAAGACTGTGTATAGAACACATGATTGAAGTAAAATTTCTTTAGCTCCACTGTTACTCTGTGTATATATGTACAATATATACATATATTAATTTTCTTCAAATGTTTATTGATAAATTCACGCTCAACTTCCGTTCGCCTCGTACTTTCAGCGTACGTATCTTCAGCGTACTTCCCAATTCAAGCGTGCGTAAAAAAGTTTTACTTCAAAAAAATTACGCACACGAGTGGACTTGTATATAAACATTTAAATCTCGGTGTATAATCTTTTTTAACAACAAAAAGCCACGGACAGTATTTTACAATTATAGAACTTTACCTAGAGGAGTGTTTGTGAAATAATCCAATATTAAACAACTTTGTTATGTTGTGAGGTTTTTCCATTGCAATATTAAGTACGAATCATTATGACCTCCGTGGATGAGAGGCGTAAATACTGGATTTCAAGATGTCATTTCGAGGTCCCGGGTTCGATAATCGGTCGGGACATTGTCGAAAAACCACTGTTTCTACATTTTCTGAGTATTTGTGGTGTTGATTCCGATTCCCATACCACAAGTACATTAGCTTCTTACTTTGGGATCGGAGCAATTTATGTGATTTTGTCCCTATCTATGTATGTATCTAATTTTATTAAATATATGTGATTTGTTTTAAAGTTTATCAACAGTTGTTGATATCTAAAAAATAACACATTTGATATTTTTCGTATTGTTTACATACTCTTTGACACTTTTTCCGTTGCTGTCCACAAAGATTAATATTTATAATAATTTTAATAGCAGACCAAAGAGAATACGATAACAGACTGAGCAACTGCAGGCCGGAGTGGCTGGGTTTTTCTAGTAATAGTATAAAGTCCTTTGAAAGTTGGTCCATTGTCCTATATATTTACAATGTATTGGATTCATTGTGTAAGATTGGTACTCAAGAAGTTTTCTTATTAGATATATTTGGCAAATATCACAATAATCATGTAAAGCATAAATTAAATAATGAGAGAGCACTGCTAAGGTATTGCAGACGTCGGGCCCGAATCAATTTTATGTTTCACTTTTTTATTTTTATTTACTTAATAATAAATAAAATAACCTAAATTAGATATTGTTACGTCTCGTTACCTAGGCAGCACGCCTGCCCACTGCAATGTACAGTTCTGGATGGGAGAATTGCCAGGGGGACAGTTCGTGTCGAATCAGGCGACTGCTAGTAATTGCAATGGCACAGAGTCAGGTAAGTAAACTTATTTACTTTGTTTAAATTTATTTCATAATCATGTGATATGGTCTTCTGAATACTAAGTTTATATCTGACAGGCTCACCATTTGTCTCGAGTTTTTTAAACCAAATATTCTTCGATGATTTTAGGATAAAAAATCTGCCACAGCATTGGAAAGTGCGTGAAGATAAAAAGAAAAAAAACTCAAGTAGGCCTTAATAAGTCCATACATGAAAGATTTGATTTAATAAGAAAATAGGTATACACGTTATAGACTCCTCTAACAAGGTGGGTGTACTGGAGTGATTGCCATAGCTCTACCCATGTCTGGTGCCAAGCAGTAACAACTGTTTTGTTCCGATTTGGAAGGTCCGGGCACAGGCTTCATTCAGGCATTTCATGTTTGTTCTCGAAGATAGCAACACATTAATAAACTTCTGAAAATGAGATGAAAGAAGGGGAACGGTGCTATCCCAGTGCTACATAGCATTACTTACACGTCGATAAGTCACATGAAATAACATTTTTCTATACGAGTATTCACGCAATTTCCAAAAAGGTCACGATAGTCGAGTGGTTGGGTGGCCGGAATTACGAGTAAAGAGACCCGAGTTCGATCCCCAGGTGGCAGGCTCGTACCAATGGATTTTTTAAAAAATTATGTACGAATTATATCTTTGGCTTGGACATAAAGACGGCGACGGGCTCACCTGTCACGTTGTCTCGAAAATATCTTCGGTGTAAGGTGTGTCAAAGGGACTTAATTGTTTAGACTAGACTTCTGTCTACCCCGGTATTGGGAATTGCGTGAAGATATTTATTTATATTTCATGATTCCCAGAAGTGGTGTAGACAGAAGTCTTGACAAGTCCTTTCAACTCCATTTCACCGACGCTTATTTCGACAACGTGACAGGAGGTGTGCCTATCGCCGTCTTAGTTTCCAAGTGAATGGTAAAATATACTTCCGGAGATATGCATTTATGTGCAATAAATGATTATATACACATAATATAAACATCCATGGGTCTACTACAAACATTCAAGATCATCATAGAAGAGTTTACGCCTAACAGAACTCGAACCCGCAACGGTTAGCTCCAAACAGGGTCACTAACAACTAGACTATCGGGCTGTCCGATGAAATAACATTACTTTTTGTTATTTCTCAGACGTACTCATTTCAACTCGCCTTAATTTAGGAATTTACAAAAGTTCTAGCTGAGCCGACTCGTGAATCTAACTTATATAAGTATTTATATTTTGTCGCTCTGCCTTTATTTACAATTTAATCTTATAAAATTTCCAGAAGCCCGTGGTAATGCGAAGCTTTGGCGTCATTGAGCTATCGTATCAATCTTATGTATCGGTGAGTTTAATTAGTTAAATCAATTCGTGATTTACACGCCGAGTGGGTGGGTTATCGGAATTCGAATTAGAAGAACCGACTTCGATCCCCTGGTTGAAGGCTATAGCAATGTGTTTTTTGAAACATACGTACTATTTGTATCGTTGGTGATGATGAAGATGGTGATAGGCTCGCCACCTGCCACGTTCTTTCATATTAGCTCCCGTGAAATGCGTTTTATATAACTTATAATTGTTTAGACTTCTGACAATTCCAATGACGTGGAAGTGTAAAAAAATTACGCAATCTTACAACTTTAATAATTAACTAATAATTCTTTTTATAATATTAATATCATAATTTAATTATTTATTTATTTCATTTCAGATAGTGAAGTCATCATACTCCGTATTTTCAATAATATATTAAACTAATCCCATAGACTATTAATATAGTAAAATTCTTAATTTAAAAAGTAGTCTCCTATTAACAATAGTTTGATTTCATAAATTTTTAGTTAGTTGTAATTGCACACGTCAAGCGTAACACTGTGGAAAATATGTTTGTTCAGCTTTTTTTCTAATATCCTTTTTTCATAGAATAAGAAGATAAAAGAGGAAGAGAAAGATAAATGTTAAATCTTATACAGTAAAGAAAACTTCCTTGAACAGAAAACTATGGAGAGAGTTAGACAACTTAACTAACATGGATGTTGCACCGACAAGAGCTTAGCTCTTAAGTTATAGAAAAAAGAGAAGAAGAAGTTAAAAAGTCACGTTTGCGAGTGATTGGGTGGTCGGGATTTCGAGTCAAGAGACCCAAGTTCGATCCCCAGGTGGCAGGCTCGTACAAATGGATTTTTCAAAAAAACTTATGTACGAATTATGTCATTGGCTTTGACATAAAGACAGCTACGGGCTCACCACCTGTCACGTTTTCCCATAAATATCATCATGGGAAGGGGGTCGAAGTGACTTCTAGACTTCGAAGTGATTGTGTAGACTAAACCTCTGTCTACCCCTGTATTGGAAAAGAAGTTAAAACTAAACGTTGACAATCACGACATCTATCGAGTATTTGTAATAATATTGTGATATATCATATCAAACAATGTCGAAACGATAGCCGTAGAAGTTAAGGTATGCGGATTCGAATCCCGCTGGGGACAAACAATTGCGTGATGAAACTGATTGTAGTCATGGATGTTTATATCTATGTAAATATAGGTGTATAAGTATTTGTACCGTTAGCTCGTACATTAAAACGGAAATGGGCTCATTATCTGTTACGTCATCCCGAATAAGCTTCGGTGAAAAATGGGTCGAAGGGACTTCATTGTATAGTCCTCTGCTGATATAAAAAAGAATATCAAAGAATATATAATCACTAACTTATTTCGTGCTCCATTCTAATTTAGAACATAGCAAAGCGTGTGTTGGAACGGGATTCAATCAAGCGTGTAATGTGAGGTCCATTTATTAAAGCGATCACGGATTAATACTTTCTGAACGACATCCGACCCAAGAACATTGCGTGGGTACGGTTAACACTTCAATCGGGTCTTGACCCTTTCGTAATTGGCTCCTTTGGTCTTCGGAAAACATTAAAGTGAATTAGATCAAGTTGGCTTTCTTGCTACATAATTAATAACAATCTTAGCGAATATATATACTGTCAGGATATAATTAATTTACTGTATATATATTCTAGAGTTTATTTACTGTGCAAATATATTAATTTAAGAATATGTATTTTATTATAACCCTAACATATTGCGACGATATACGTGGATGAGTGCGTTTGTATCGGTTTTTAATGGTGTGGCCAGCTCAGAGGTTTCGCATATTTCGGGTTCAAGCCTCGGTTAGATAAGTGTAAAAGAACACTTTTTCTGCATCGTGTTTGTAGTACCTTCGTTGATTCCAATTCGCCAACACCAGTGCTTTCTCTACTTACTTTGAAATTGTAGTAATGTATGTGATGCCGCTATTTATGTATGTGTACGAACTGTCAATATTAGAAAACTATTCCAAGGATTAGACTGTATTTTCTAGACGCACGACATTCGAGTGTGTTTGTTTACATACCATGTTTCTTTAGTTTATTTGGTTTATATTTACAAGCGCCATCTTTTGACAACTAAGCGAAACATCACCAGCTGTTTGTTACAAAGAAGGAATTTGCCAATTCCAGGGCATTAATAATTGAATTTAAAGTTGAGTACTAAAACAGTTTTTATATAAAGAGCTTTTTACTCTTAGATAAGTACTTTCAAGCTTATAAAAATAAGAAATCTGGTTATTTAAGAGCCTGGATTATTTACAACAAGCTCTAGTTATTAAGCATATCTAAATAAGCACTTGCTTTCACAAAAGCTTACAATAATAAAACTGAAACTCCTTTTAATTTGTTAATTTATTTGATGGAAACAGATAAAATTATTCAGACCGGTTTTAAATGAGGAGAAATATGAACAAAAGAAAAATACACTTGTAATTTCAATCTCCTTTTATAGAGACGAAATGTAGAAAGGAAGGGTATATATTTAAACATCTTCCGCCCGCGGCATCGCCCACATGGTTTGTTAATAAAAAGTAGCCTTTATCTTATCCTGCCCAGGGGAAGGCAGACTATTCAAACAAAGCCGATGGCTAATTAAGAGAAAACTGAACTAAATTTTTTTGTCTATCTTGTTATTTTCTATATCACTTCCTATACTTGAAACAAACCTACTTTGAAAGTAATAAAATTGTTATAAAATTATTAACTTGCAACATATTTATTATTTGTTTGATTTGTTAAGTAGTAGTGAATAAATATTTTTTTCTTTTTTAAATCTAAAAAAATAGAATAATTATCTTCATGCAATTCCCAATACAGGGGTAGACGGAGGTCCAATCTAGACAATTTAGTCCCTTTTGACCCACCTTCCACCAAAGACATTTTCGGGACAACGTGACAGGTGGTGAGCCCGTCGCCGTCTTTATGTCCAAGCCATCGACATAATCGTAAAAATGTTTTAGAAAAACCCAATGGTACGTGCCGGCCATCTGGGGATAGAACTCAGGTCTCCTGGCTCGAAAATCCTATCACCCAGCCACTTGGCTATCGTAATAATCTATCGAATATAAAAATGAATCCATTTACTATTTAGACAGCGCATGCCAAGGTAACTTTCAGCTAACACTTAGACGGCAAAAATTTTTCATCGTACATTATTATCATTCTATACATCGTATATTATTATTGGTTATATTATTATATTACTTATCGTATATACGATGACCTCCTTGGAAGAGAGGCGTAACCACCGATTTTCAAAGTGTCGCCATCTCTGAGGTCCCGGGTTCGATTACCGGACGGTTCAATGTAGAAAAAAACACTTTTTCTACATTGAAAATAAGTAAATGAATACAAACATACATAGGGACAACATCACATATATCTCTCTAATCCCAAAGTAAACAGCTAAAGCACTTGTGTTATGCAGTCAGAAATAACAAAGGCACCAAATAACCAGACCTGAGGCCATGTAGAAAAAGTATTTTCCGATCGGGAATCGAACCCGAAATCTGGCAATGGCGAACTGCTGACAATACCATGAAAATTGGTATGCACGACCCTTGTCCACGGAGATCATCGATAAAAATGAAACATGTTCAATACAAGTTACATAATCTGCTTATTAAAATAATTTTAGTTAAATTTTAGGGTTCAGTAGCAAAAATTAAACAATGAAATTCAAAATTCGCTACGGAAAAAGAAACAGTTCAAGCGAATGAAATTTCATATGAAAATTGTTACGTAGTATTGTATTAACGTAACGTATTGACGTAGTACTGCCAGACCCTACAGGGTCTAAGTTATAGATATGTATATGTCTAACTTAGGACCTTGTGAGTCACTTTGAGACCTATTGAAAGAGATTAATACCCTGACATTTTATTTTTTATTTATTTTTGAAATAGAATGTATGTACAAAAAGATTTAAATATATTCATTTGGAAACTTGACTATCTCAAGAAGAACGCATCGGTGGGATACGCAAGAGCTTCTTAAGTGTAAATGTAAAAAATTTTATATTGAAACATTTCAAAGTATGATGCAAGATACGGACAAAATATTTAAAAAAAAGTTCAGGTAGAACATGGTTATCGACGATTCGAGCCGCTCTTTGTTGGATACGGTCAAATGGAAGGAGCTGAAACTGGGGTGCCGGGGATGATCACTCCATCCCAGAGATGAGAACAGTACTCATGTGCGGCCGAACCTGCGCCTTATAAAGTTGCAAGCGGTGGGCCGGCATGTAGTACTGTCGTGCTCTACTGAGCACGCCAAGCTTTTTAGAGACCAATTTGGCCTTCCCTTCCAAACGACCGCGGAACTGAACGGTGCTCGATATATTGACGCCAAGGATTCCGATGCTGGCTGCGGCAACTAGGGGAGTGCTTTCAATACAAGGTGATACGAAGAAGGGTTTCTTTTTAGCGGTAAACGCGCAAACTTGTATCTTTTTAGGGTTAAACTGGACTAAGTTTAGTCGGCCCCAGTTTGAGATTTTGTCTAACACAATCTTTACATCAGACTCAAGTTTGTTCCGGTACTCGTCGACGTATTCCCCAGAAATATTATTATATACAATATATAAGTTAATTTATATTACTTATATTACTTAATTATATATAAGTCACGATAGCCGAGTTGTTGGGTGGTCGGAATTTCGAGTCGAGAGACCCGAGTTCGATCCCCAGGTGGCAGTACCAATGAGTTTTTCAAAAACTTATGTACGAATTTCATCGTTTGCTTGGACATAAAGGCGGCGACGGGCTCACCACCTGTCACGTTGTCCCGAAAATATCTTCGGTGGAAGGTGGGTCAAAGGGACTTAATTGTCTAGACTTGACCTCTGTCTACCCCTGTATTAGGAATTGGGTAAAAAATTTTTTTTTTTACCTGCTCAATTTTGCTGGAAAACGATGGATGCCGATGGCTCAGGACCATTCCCTGGCGCATCTTTGGGAGACCTCTGGTCAACTGTCGATTTTTGACAAGCGGAAATGATGAAGATGTTGATGGTATAAAAAAAGGAAATAAACAAGTATTATTAAAACTTCAAAATTACTTATCTCCAGCGTTATTTTATTATATGTTTAATTTTTACGCTCAGAAGTAGACATAAAGAACATGAATTCAAATTAAGGTGTAATCTCATAAGTTTCAAATTAAGTTGCACGTAAAATTAATCTACAAAGTCCAATAAAATTATACTCAAAAAGCTTTGAAAAATTATTAAACGTTGTTATCCTCGGGGTAAAATTTCTCGTCAAGACTTCTTTTGAAGGTATATTACAGAAAGACATTGTGACATTTCAAATTCTAATTGAGTTAGTTTTTTTCGTTATAAATATACGAAATATATCAAAATATATCAAAGTATAATAATTCGAGACCCGCAAGGGGCAAACTTTTGTTTGATAGTTATGAATGTTTGTACTAGAATCATGGCTATTAGGTATCTGATGATAAGTGACTATCTAGGCGTTTATTGGTTTCCAGGGACTGGTTTGGGGCTGCCAAGATTGAAACAAAATAGTAGCGGTAATCATAACCTAACTCAATGCAATATAGTTGTGTAGTAAAATCAGTAAATACTCAATAATGATTAAAGACCGACCAATGAATTAAAATGTCTTCAAGATGCAAATGTAGCCAATTTTAAATTAAAGTAATTTATTAACTTATTATATTATTATATTTAAATTAATAAGTAACAAGTTACGCTTAAATGTTATCATTTCCTTTGTTGTATTGTTTCTGAGGATAGTTAAATTATAAAAATGTGTATGTAAGAAATTATCTAGGGCTTGCTTATGCCTTTATGAAATGCACGCAAATCAAAGGTGCTACTAGCAAATATTAAAAGTATTGTATGTCAATATGACTACAGAAATAAATTGTACTAGATACAAATCAGTATGGATATCACACACATCACATACATTGACTGTAATTCCAACTCGAGAACTCTTAGCTGGCGACACCATGAAAAACCAGTGTCTACGCCACTCGTCCACAGAGGTCGTCTAAGTCTTTAAGATTTAAGTATATGACACTAAAGTGTTGTTCATTAACACTTTTAATAAAATTAATTCAATCATATTCATGGACGAGTGGCGTAAACACCGGTTTTCAAGGTATTGCCATCTCGAGGTCCCGGGTTCGATTCCCGGACGGATCGATGTAGAAAAACCACTTTATTTTACATTTTCTCGGGCCTGGGTGTGTGGTGCCTTCGTTGTTTCCGATTCCCGTACAACAAGTATTTTAGCTTCTTACATAGGGATCGGAGCAATGTATGTGACGTTGTCCCTATCCTGTATACGTATACATATGTATTTTCTCCTGACCAATTTCTACTACATTAACAACTCCTGGTTAGGAATCTTTGGCATTTAACAAATGAGCAGGATCTATAAAAGTAAATCTAGCGTACGCGATAACGTAAAGTCTTTCTCGTCCATATCTTTCCGTATCCCATATCAAACAAGAATTTATGATGTTGCGTGGGTTGTCTCGGGGGAAATAGAACATTCCATTCACTATTCACTTTTATTTTGATCTTATAATAAATATACAGGATATGCCGTGTGGTATTGGCGTTTGAATTGTCCCACCCATTATACCCGTGAGTGTCGTAAGAGGCAATAAAGAGAAAAGCCTTGAGAATACCACTACCGGTTGTTGGAAAGTTAAACATCAAACAACGTAGAAAGTATTTTAACACACTTTTATTATGTATCTTTCCAATTACATCGCAGACCTATCAAGGACCGATAACAACATAATTTGATAAAATATGAATAAATGAATTATTAATACATAAAGAAACTGCTTTTTATAGTTAGCCGAACTAAAAAGTTTCTATGTAGCTTTTTGTTAGATTAAGCATATAAGCATATAAGTTATGCTGAACTTTTTTTGAAATTTGAAATCTCTATTCTCTCTCTATTTATTTATTCCTGTTTCAGACATCGGCAGAAAAATTTTTTTTTAAATTTAATTATGTGTGGCTTAGTCATGAATGTTAGCTGTCATTTGCAATAATTTTCTATAAGTTTAAAAATTACTGTCAATTTTTTTCAACATTTTAGTTTAGCTAATTAAAAAAGCGTCACATTCTAGTTTTTTAAAGTAGTTATTTATTCAAGATAATATGCAGCAAATGTAATAGCCCCAGATTTCAAGCTTGTGTGCGATCGCATATTCGCTTGCCAAGGGTGGTGATAATAGCAAATCCGTCTCACGGGAGTGGCCATTAACTTCCTGAGAACTTTTACTAACTGTAAGCACCAGTACTACATACTTAGTATTAGATATGTATACTATTTTATACATTCATGGCCGATAGGTTTAGCTTTAATACCAATTTCTAAAGTAAACTCTTGCTTACTGCAGATATAGCGGACTCGAACCTGCGATATCAGGTTTCACGGTCTACTCTCTAAACCCTCAGGCTAAAGACCGCTTTATTTTAATTACGACTTTGATACGAGAAGCCATGAAAACAATTTATCCTTCACTTAGAATTATTTAAATAACCTAACACTTGTCATAAAGTTAAATTACTTACTAGAGAAGCTGAAAGTTTTCCAATCGGCTTTGTCATCGCATTGTCTGAAATTCAAAAGGATTTTGTACGAAACTGAGTACGGGAGATTCTAATTTATTCTTCCAAAATACTTAAAACGTTTATTTACGTTTATAAGGCTTCAAAAACATAATTTAGATTTAATGAAGAAGATCTTATAATATAGATATTTTCACACGCGCGGAGGTCGCGGGTACGAATCCTATCCGTGTTTTAGTTTAGTTAGCTTAAGTTTAGTTTTATTCTAGTTTAACGTTTTCTTTTATTTTCGCACTAATGTAAAAAGCTTTAAAATAGTGATCGATGAGCAGCGCTAGCACTTCTATTTTGTCCTTTCCAGTTCCTTTAACGAAATGTTTTAATATAAAATATAATACATTTACACTTCAAAGATTTTCATAGTTTTTGTCGATCTCAATTTAGGAATCTCATGCGTATACCTACAATGCGTACTTCACCATTTAGCCAAGCTTCTGTCAAAAAAAAAATAATAAATAAAATGTCAGAGTATTAATCTCTTTGAATAGGTCGCAAAGTGACTCACGTGGTTCTAAGTTATTCATATACATATCTGTAACTTAGGCCCTATAGGGTCTGACACTCCTTGAGGTGATTTTAAGAAATCTTCGAAGCCAGCTACTAGGGAGAATTTTCTAACCTGAGCAAAGTAAAATCGAATGTAATGCAACAAATATAAATATAACTTATACATGTACATAAAAAAATAACTTTTTTATTGCATATACATAAATATAAATATAATCACGCCTCTTTCCCTCAGGGGTAGGCAGCGACCACTTCTTTCCACTTGCTATGATCCTTACATACTTGTTTCGCTTCGTCTACTTTCATTATTCCCTTCATACATTAATTTCATTTTAGGGTACTGGTGACCTAGCCTTTTTTCAGTACGTCCCTGATTTGGTCTCGAAGCGTCCGCGTAGGTCTTACCCATCGTACACTTCCATTCACACTCGCCTTACATACTTTTTTCGTCAATCGTTCATCGTTTATTCTCTCGACATAGTCAAACCATCTCAGCATACCTTTTTAAATTTTAGTCACTACATCTTCTTTCAGACCACAACGTTTCCTTATGTCACTATTCCTTAGCCGGTCACTTAATTATCTCCTATCACACTTCTTAACGCTCTCATCTCAACTGCATTTACTCTGCTTTCGTGTTTCTTCTGCCATACCCAACTTTCATTTCCGTACATGAGTGTCGAAACCAACACTCCCTCATGCACAGCCAAACGGGCCTTGTAAGACACCTTCTGACTGCTCATAAAGGAGTGCAAATCTCCATTCACCATGTTTAGTGCATTCACTCTTATTTCAATATCACTCTCAAACTTTCTATCTTTTGTAAACTTTGAACCCAAATACACAAACTCATTCACCTGTTCAATTTCTTCATCTCCAATCACGACATTGCAGTCTGTCATTGCCTCATCTCTTTCAAAACACCATCACTTTCGTCTTCTTTACATTCATTTTCATTCTGTTTCTAACAAAAGCTCCACTCATAGCAGTTACCATCTCCTACAACTCCTTTAACAGTTGTAGAGCCACGCATCAGCTTTTGTTGTTGCATTAATGGGCCGGCTCGACCGGGGAAGTACCAAGACCTCACAGAATACCGGCGTGAAGTAGTAGTCTAACAAACTTCTGCGTTTCGTCTGGTGAGTGCAGATAATCGGAGGTCCACACACCCACCTCCCCCAATTCTAGGTTTGGGGGGGGCGGGGGCACTCTAAGGCTGGCAACGCATCTGCTATGCCTCTGGTATTGCGGGTGTTCATAGGCAGCGGTAATCACTTACCATCACGTGAGCCACCTTCTCGTTTGCCCCACATCCCTGTCTTACACCTTTTTCAATGTTAAATCATTCAGTATATGCCCCGTTTATCCTTACACAAGCACTAGGATCCCTATAAAGAGATTGTTATTCTCATATGAGGATACTGCTCACACTTCTCTCTTCAACTCTAACATAGGCCTTTTCTAGATCCGTGAACGTGCAATAGACCTTTTGGTTTTTAGCCAAACACTTTTCGGCTATGCACCGCAAGGAAAAGACCTGATCCGTACACCCCATTGCCTTTCTAAATCCCTCTTGTGCATCCCATACTTTTTCGTCTGTTTCATTCACAACCCATTTAATCAAGACTTTTGCATACAATTTACCGACGACGCTGAGAAGGCTGATACCGCGATAATTTATGCAGTTAAATAGTGTCATAATTTAATTTGCATAAAGCTGTTTGAGTTGTGTTGGCATTTTTTTTGACATTTGCGTGTTCATATGTCACACGTAATACAACTCAAGAACTATTATTTCACATATTACGTTACAGTCAACATGTAACATAAATTACATAATTAAATGTTCCGTAATTCTGAATAATAAGGTTATTAATATAACAATAATAGTCACGATAGCCGAGTGGCTCGAGTTAGATCCCCCAGGCTCGTACCAATGAGTTTTTTTTAAACTTATACACGATTTATATAGATTAAAGAGGGCGACAGGCTCGCTACCGATCACATTGTCAACAATAAATTTAATAGATTGGAGATATCCGAGTACTACCCCTCTTTTAACTTATTTCTCTTCCTTTTTTAACTTAATAACTATATCTCGGAACAAAACGAGTGTGAATTACATACGCTGTAAAATTAAAACCTAAAGAAATATAAAACTTTGGCCTTTATTTTTATTCAATTTTATTTTATTGCATAACCTTAAACGTTAAAAACTTACCATAAACCTAAAAAGTCACAATAGCCGAGTGGTTGGGTGATCGAACTTCGAGTCAGGAGACCCAAGTTCGATCCCCAGGTAGCCGGGTCATACCAATGGTCGAAGGGTGGTAATTGTCTAGACTAGACCTCTGTCTACCCCTGTATTAGAAAAGGCGTGACGTTCCCAGACCCACCAAAGATATTTTCGAGACTACGTGACAGGTGGTGAGCCCGTCGCCATCTTTATGTCCAAGCCAACGATACAATTCGTACATAAGTTTTTGAAAAACCCATTGGTACGAGCCGGCCATCTGGGGATAGAAACTCGGGTCTCTCGACTCGAACTTCCGACCACCCAACCACTCGGCTATCGTGACTTTCTTCGTTACTAATAAATTCTCGAAAACGGTGAGTATTATTAAAAACAAACTCAGACTAAAGTTGTAGATCTTTAAAGTATCTATGAAAATTCCATAAGACTTTTTACCTAATTAAGTTTCTAAAAAAAAGTAGCCTATATTACTCCTTATAACATTAGCTATCTGTCTGTGAAAGTCCTGTTAAAATCGGTCCAGCCGTTTCAGAGATTAGCCAGAACAAACAGACAGACAGACAAAAATTGTAAAAAAAAAAGTAATTTTGGTGTATGTACCGAAAATATTCATATGCATGTATTAAATAACAGTTATTTCAATATTACAATGAAACACTCCAATTTTATTTATATGTATGTGATAAACTTTTAACTGAAGATGAAACCAAACATTTAATGGAGATTAGTGACGCGAGAAGTGATAATTTTACTGAGCATTTGGAAACGTTAGCATTTAAGTTATTCCAAAAAAAGACTTGATTGACTGCGCTAAATACTTACAGAAATTGATTCTACACCTCAAACAATAATTACGGAAGGAATTCGCTTTCATCTTGCGGTTTATGGAGCTCTAAAAATAATTACTTGCGTTGATAAATTTCGATACTTAACTTTTGTAAAAATTAAGCAAAACATGAAACAAATACAACTACCATGTCTTCCTCCAAAATCGGCTTATGCTATTTACCTCAAATTTTGACCCCGAATAACTTTTGTAGCACACATAGGATCGATGGGGCTTTTTAAAACTTTATTTGTATTCAGTTTTAAAAATGTTCCTGTAGGTTTTTTTAAACTATTTTGACAGCGAGACTATAGTTTTGAATGTTGTACAAATAATTACTAAAACAGTAAGTTTTAGTCTACATTAGTGACTGAAATGTAAATTAACCCGTTCAGTCTCATGGGAATCAACTTTGTTTGAGTTAACGCGACTAATTAAATTGATGATCGTAAACCAGCAGTAAACCACGGTATAATTTTGCTATTATTAATTCGAATCAGGAGACCCGAGTTCGATCATCAGGGTCTAGGCTCATACCACCGACTTTTTTCAAAATTTATATACAACTTATATGTTTGACTTCGAGACATTAAACATACACAAGATGACATAAGACTGACTACCTACCGACGTAGTCACTCTGGACTAGATGTCCCAAAATAAAACTCCCGTGTCGGTTGAAAATACCAAATTTTTTAGATCAATATCTACCCCAGCGGTAGGAAAATGCGTAAATATAAAAAGATTTGTAATACTGGTTAAAAAAATTCAACTCACATCGAATCTATTGTCCGGAGTTCTCGTTCATATACCTGTTTCTTTTAGTGTAAATATTTATAGAAAGTGATTCTACGCCTCAAACAATAATGTCGGATGGAATTCGCTTTCTTCTTGCGGTTTATGGAGCTCCTATATATATATATGTATATATATATATATATATATATATATATATATATATATATATATATATATATATATATATATATATATATATATATATATATATATATATATATATATATATATATATATATGTATATATATATATATATATATATATATATATATATATATATATATATATATATATATATATATATATATATATATATATATATATATATATATATATATATATATATATATATGTATATATATATATATATATATATATAGGCGGCGACGGGCTCACCACCTGTCACGTTGTCCCGAAAATATCTTCGGTGGAAGGTGGGTCAAAGGGACTTAATTGTCTAGACTTGACCTCTGTCTACCCCTGTATTGGGAATTGCGCGAAGATATTTATTATATTATGTCTCTATGTATATCTATATATAGACATATAAATAAAGAATATATACACACAAATATACATATATACGTATAAAACATATTATGATGAAATTACCTACTAAAACAGATTAACTAAGATGATTACGCCAACTTAGGAATTCTTTACGACTTTCAAAAAATATTCTTTAACATATTTTTAAATGTAACTTTGTTGGAGCGTTGTCTCCAAGTTTCAGGTAGTGCATTCCAAAAACGCGCAGCTCGTACAGCAACCGAGGATGAAGTGAAACCGGAGCGGTGAAGTGGAATGGAGAGCGTAAGAGTCTCCGAAGAACGTAGAGGTCTTTTATGCGTATCAGATAGAAATTGAAACTTGCTTTTCAAATAGTCTGGACAACGATTGTCGAATAAAATAGAAAAAAGTATGAGAAGTGTCCAGTTTCTAAGGCGATTTAGGGCACTCAACTTAGCAATATCTGAAGCACTTATTGTTTGAATGTGAGTGGACCAATTGAGGGTTGAGTCCATACAGAGACCTAGGTTTTTCACACTGCTGGAATAAGGGATGCATGATCCATCAAACATAACAGGAGCAACAGAACAAATATGAAGTTTAGATAACTGACGAACACTTCCTATTAAAATTGCTTGGCATTTGTTAGGATTCACTTGGATGCCAAATTTGCTAGCTCAATTGCTTAAATTTAATAAATCTGAATTAATATTGATGACAGCATTATTAAATTGATCAACATCAATCTGAGTATAAATTTGCAAAGCATCAGCGTAGAAGTGGTAAGAGCAGCAAAGATGAGAGGAAACGAAGTTAAGGAAAATAGAGAACAATAAAGAAGATAATATTCCACCCTGTGGCACGCCAGATACAAGTTGACACCAGTCAGACAAATCATTACCAATTCGAACAGCTTGTTGACGGCCACAAAGGTAGGAAGAGAACCAATTTAAAGCAATGGAGCAAATATACATATATATATATATATATATATATATATATATATATATATATATATATATATATATATATATATATATATATATATATATATATATATATATATATATATATATATATATATATATATATATATATATATAAACCTAGTAATTCCTGCTCGATGAAGTTCTAAAAGAAAAATAGCGAGAAATTGTTATCTCCAATTCGTTCGTGGCTTAAAAGAACAGCGGTAATAAATCTTTCTTTGTTCAGTAGAACGCAGCATCCCAACGCGATATTTTCGGTAGCTCTGTATTGGACTTAGGTACAGTGATAAATTTATTTTAATATATATGTTCTACTTTCTCTGTTAACGATTCCATACTGCAAAGATATACTACATTTATTTTACCACAAAAAAAAGAAAGTCAGGATAGACGAGTGGTTTGGTGGCCTGAATATCGAGTCAAGAGAACCGAGTTCGATCCCCAGCCGGCATGCTCGTTCCAATGGGTTTTTCAAAAACGTATGTACGAATTATATCGTTGGCTTGGACATAAAGACGGCGACGGACTAACCACCTGTCACTATATCCCGAAAATATCTTCGGTGGAAGGTGGGTCTAAAGGGACTTAATTATCTAGACTAGACCTCTGTCTACCCCAGTGTTGGGAATTGTGTGAAGATATTTGTTCATTTTTTTTTATTTTTACTAGGTTTTCGCTTGCGGCCTTGCCCGCGTGAATAAATAATATTTGTTAATGCGATACCACCAAAAAATACAACTCATCTTACGTTACAGTACCACTATAATAAGCCCAATGTAATTTTTAATAATGTTAAAGATAATTTTAAATTGTTATCTTCAGTAAACATACCAGTTTTGATATTTCTTAATCCAGAAATCACATAGTTCCGTACAAACTTTCATTCCCCATTGTAATCTTTCCGCCACGGTGTTTATATTGTTATTATGTGTTAATTGATATTGTTCGTAAGATACACACATAACGGCCTGTGAAATTCCATCGCAGGACTTAGGCCTTTCCCTAGGGATAGGGAGAAATTGACATAATCGCCGCGCTTGGTGTGCGGATTGACGATCACAGTAACAACACTTAATAACAACAGACGCTTAATTTTTAAAGATCTGAAATTTTTCTGTACTACTAAAAACGTGAAAAGTTTCTCTGCAGTTATATTTTCAAGGCACTTAGCAGTAGTAGTACATATATAACTGAAAAGAAAAAATAACAAACTATTCCTTCGTGTATTATAACGTTAATATTTTACATAAGGTGTGAGAAGTGGATATTTTATTGCTAGAACTAAAGTTCCTTTTTTATGATT
>JAGSMR010000044.1:9527500-9587500 GCA_029286605.1 Sericinus montela
TTTATGTAAATATAAAAATGCTATAAAAACTACCTTTTTATGGAGAAAATCTACTTGGCAATAACTTTATATTGCTGGATAACTTATTGTAAAGTATACAAAGTAACTCGTTTCACGACCATGACGAACTCCGTGGATGATTGGCGTACGCACCAATTTTCACAGTGTCACCCGCTCTAAGGTACGGGGTTCGATTCCTGTTCGAATCAAAATAGAAAATACTTTTTCTATATTTTCTCATGACTGAGTTTTGTGGCACCTTATTTGTTTCTGATTCCATAATATAAGTGCTTAATATAATTACATTGGTATCTGAACAATATATGTGATGTCTCTATCTATGTAGGTCTCAGTTCTTAGTTTCATAAATAAAAATAAATAAATATCTTCACGCAATTCCCAATACAGGGTAGACAGAGGTCTAATCTAGACAATTAAGTACCTTCGACCTGTTATACCCCGCTCTATCATTCGCCTTTTGCTTACTATTACCTTATTCTGCCCTGTCAGCTTTTCCTTTGTTTTCCTCGCTCCCATGCATACCACACACCATTCATTCCAATCCTAACTCTCATCCGCGCCGGTTCATTTTCTATTCCAGTTTAATCAATTGTATTTTTTTTAAAAACCTAAATCAAACGTTCCATATAATATTTGGTGGCAGCTAAAGGGATTAAATAAATCCTCGGTACGCCTCGTTCTATCCAAACAATTGAAAATAGTGTGTAAGAAAAAATACAGTTATAAAAATACTGTAATCGCGGTGCCAGTAAAAATCCGCTGTTTTACCACTACATCATCGCTGTATCGCCGTACCGCTGTTTCTTCGTATTGTCGCGCAGACGCCTGCCTAAACGTTTACCAAGCGAAAAGTTACCGCCGTGAAAAACGTCGCAGTATCCCGCTATTGCCGCAGAAACCTGCTTCGAGAACTACTTCTACATCCGGTTCCTGAAAGACTACTGGGTGTCGTCAAAAATTTTCCTGCTACTCCTGTGAGTCGTAAAATTTTAACTGTATATCATACTGTGGTTTGAGTGCATTTCGTGACTGTTGTGGCGTGGTACTTCGTGTCGACATCAAAAACTTTAATACTACAAAATTAATATCTGTGTTTGTTAAATATTATTAATGTTTTCATACTCTATATCGCATAATTCAGAATAAAGTAAAAAGATAATAATAAATTAGCTCATACACAAGTTAAATTATAATTCTATTCTAATTTAAAAGAGTCACCCGGCAATAGATATTAGACACGCTGAGTAGTCGCTCATCGCCCACGCATCATTTACTAGGAATTGATAACGCCGTCTCGCATTCGAGCCACTGTACCTTTTATAAGACTATTTTAATTATCGAGTTATAACCTTGGCATTACGCTCAGTTTTATTTTACTATAACAGGTACGCTTATGTCAAAAAACGAGAGAAGTGAAAGACATAGATTTAGAAGTGAAAATGTCCGACATAGATTTAAATGTTTTAATTAAATTTATTGGGACCTTCGACGGTTCCAGAGACACGCTAATTCCGTTCTTAAATAACTGCCGAAATGCAATTTATTTGGCAACAATCACTCAACAAGACATACTTTTTAAATATATACTAAGTAGATTAACAGGGAAAGCCGAATCCGTGTGTGCAATTAAAGAATTTACAAAATGGTCCCAACTCGAAGAATTTTTGAAAACACAATTTGGTGATAGGAAACATTACGCCCACTTATTATCCGACTTACAAAGTTGTAAACAACATCCTAGCGAAAATGTTAACCAATATTCCCTGAGAATAGAATCTTGTTTATCGAAATTACTTACGGAAATAAATATCACGATACCTACCAAAAAGAAAGACGAACTATCCGGCCGAGTTGCCACAATGCAGGACTTAGCGCTCAATCGATTCATGATGGGACTCGACCCTCGGTTAGCAACAATAGTGAGATGTCGTGACCCGTCCACTTTAAACGAAGCAATAAATTTTGCTGCAGCAGAGGAAAAAATATTAGGCATTACATATAAGAGAAATGAATTTTCACACACTGAATCCCATACCTCGTACAGGCCGAACTTTAATTCCTCGTCCTCTCGACCACAAGGTCCGACGTCACCCACTAGGCCTCAAAGCCAATCATATTTTACAAGACAGGGTCAAGGTCAGTCTCCTAACTCCCAATCCCCTTTGTGTAGATACTGCAAAAATATTGGCCATACTATCGAAAATTGCCGCAATACAATAACAGTCGCCGCAATTCTAATTTTAAAAATAATAATACCCCTCCGAATAACAACAATAATTTTTATCGTCCTGTTCATAACATGACTTACAAAAACACTAACAATATCCACGAGGATGGATATGTCACAGTAGATACCGCGAATTTAAACGAATAAAATTTCCTGATAGGTGTCGCGCAGGAAATCCGAGTTCTAAAGTCGATACCAAACCCCCTAAATCCACTGAATCTAATACTAAATCCACTGAATCTAATACTAAATCCACTGTATCTAATACTTAATCCACTGAATCTAATACTAAATCCACTGAATCCAATACTAAATCCACTGTCTCTAATACAAAGGCCGCATCAAATACTAACTCCACTGATTATATCAATTCCGCTGTTCCTACTAAATCCACTAACTCTACTAACTCACCTAAACCTACCAAACTCTATGCACGCACAGCCCCAGTTTCTTCCGGAAAACCCATGTCAATCACTGGACCACTAAATAATGATAATGAAATCAAAATTTTTCAAATTAACACCGCCAATAACATACTACTTCCCATTTTAATAATAAATACTTCAATATCTGATGTACCACTCACTCTTTTAGTTGATTCCGGTGCCTCAGTAAGCCTCATCAAATCAGCTTTTCTACCTAAATCGGTCAAGTTAGTAAAAGAATTCATACATCTTAAGGGTATCGATCCCGGCAAACATGGCCCTACGAAAACTCTGGGATACTTAAACTTAAAATACATCATACGTTCCCAACAACTGCTTATACAACATTATGTCATAAATTTCACGTAGTTGACAAAATTCATCTTCCTTTTGACGGAATATGCTTAATTATTTTGGTTGCAATATCGATTATAACAAAAACCTACTTACCATCGGTGATACCCATATACCACTGCAATTCCATGAACCAATTTATTCTCTACCTCCTAGATCAGAAACAATGATTGAATGCTCCGTCTCCAATCCTGAAATAAAAGAAGGATTAGTCCTTGATCAGAAACAATTCGTAAATATCCTTATTGCGAATTGTCTAGTTAGGGTAAAAGAAAACAATAGAATCAATATATCAGTAATAAACACTTCCGACTCACCTGTAACATTTAAATCAAATTTAAATATTCAACTGACCCCTATAAACCCTGATAATATAACTAATTCACCTCACTCTAACACACTTATCTATTCTATAACGGAGCATCAAAGCCAAAATAATGACTCATACCTCCGAACTCAAGACGTTTTGAACCTTCTCCGAACCAGACACTTAAATATAGAAGAAGCTAACGCCCTACATGATATATGTTCCGAATATTCAGATATATTCTATATTCCCGGAGATAAACTAACATATACAACTGCAGTTAAACATGAAATAAGAACTACGTCCCAGAACCCAATTCATGTAAAATCATATCGTTTCCCCGAAATTCACAAACCAGAAGTAGCCAAGCAAATTGACCAAATTTTAGACCAGGGAATAATAAAACCATCTATGTCTCCATGGTCCTCTCCAATTTGGGTAGTCCCCAAGAAGTTAGATGCCTCAGGAGAACAGAAATGGCGGGTAGTTATAGATTATCGGAAACTCAATGACGTCACTGTAGGAGATAGTTACCCACTCCCACAGATATCAGAAATTTTAGATCAGCTAGGGCAAAGTAAATATTTTCGACACTCGACCTCGCTTCTGGATTTCACCAAATCCTCATGCATGAAAAAGATGCACCAAAAACAGCCTTTAGCGTGCCTCAAGGGCATTACGAATTCACTCGTATGCCATTTGGCCTTAAGAATGCACCTGCAACATTTCAGCTACTTATGAATACCGCACTCGCTGGCCTCCAAGATATCCGCTGCTTTGTGTACCTAGACGACGTGGTAATCTATTCACATGACCTTAGTAGCCACATCGAGAACCTACAAATAGTCTTTCAACGCCTAAGAAAATTTAATTTAAAAATGCAGCCCGACAAATGCGAATTCCTGCGCCGAGAAGTAGCTTATCTTGGCCATGTCATCACAGAAAAAGGTGTTAAACCAAATCCGGGGAAAGTTGAAGCTGTTACTAAATTTCCAAACCCCAAGAGCCCCAAAGACATTAAATCTTTTCTCGGCCTTGTTTCGTATTATCGTAGATTTATTCCTAATTTCTCCAAAATCTCTAAACCTCTGACTCATCTCCTTAAAAAGGACGTTCCTTTTATTTGGGAAAATCAACAGCAAGTCACATTCGATGAACTTAAACACAAGCTGACCTCAGCGCCAGTCTTGATATACTTTTCCAAACCCTTTGTTCTGACTTGCGACGCTTCTAATTACGCAATCGGTGCAGTCCTTTCCCAAGGACCAAAAGGGTATGAAAGGCCAATAGCGTATGCATCTCGGACACTCAATTAAAAAGAAATTAATTATAATACCACAGAAAAAGAACTTCTTGCTATACTTTTTGGTTGTAAAACTTTCCGCCCATATCTATACGGTCGTAAATTTTATATTATTACCGATCATAGACCACTGACCTGGCTCATAAATCACAAAGACCCAGGCAGTAAACTTCAAAGATGGCGTCTCAAACTTTCAGAATACGAATATGAGATAGCCTACCAAAAGGGTAAACTAAACGCAGCCGCCGACGCACTTTCCCGATACCCGTTAATCCCATTGAGAACATTGACCCACTGAATTTAGACGGTAATATCAGTCCTTTTGATGGTGATCGTAATATAGACTTCAGCCCCCTTAACCTACCTGATATCGCTCGAGATCAACAGCCACTGCTTCCAAACCCACAGGTTCCTGAAATAACTAACTCTGATATCAACTTACCCACAGCAACCCCTAGTCCACAACTTGTTTCCGATTCCAATATCAACCAACCTTCTACTTCCCGCCTAGTTCCTCAGTCAGCCGATGACTTACCATTGGAATCACACTTTGACGATGACCCTCCTTTGACGACTTCACCAACCCAAGACAGCCCGAACCACGACGAACCTGAAAACAGACAAAATATACTTAGTAATAATTATGCACAATTTTTAAAAACAATAAATAGCAAAACATTTATTTTTGACACCAAAGTTTTAGAAAGCAATTCTAGTATTCTTAAAAGCAATGACACAATAATTGTTATACCAACCTCCATTGATCTTGACGAAAGTAATCCCTATATAGAAGAAATACTAACTGAAATAGACGGAAAAAATAAAATTTTAAGTAAGGAACGGACCTTACACTCTTACCTTAATTTTGTTCATAACGGTCGCTCTATTTATTTTCTTTTTACCAAAGTCAATCACTTTTATAACGCGAGTTATGAAGACATATATACATGCCTGCGAAATCTACGTAACTTTCTTATCCAAAAAACTGCAACCCCAATAAGTATAACTGATTTTAAGGACCCTTTCGAATCTCACTTCTACACAAAGCTATATAACATCATTCTATTTCTTTTCCATAATACTAATATTCTCGTCACAATTCACCGCAACACCATTATATTCCCTACACTTAGTGAAATAAAAAAAATCCTCCGCGAAAACCACGACATTCCCATCGCCGGTCATTTAGGCAGTGTAAGGATGTTAAAGCGAATCCAAGAAAGGCAGTGATACCTACGTGAAAGAGATGCGTAGCGATATCGAGAATTATGTAAAATCCTGTAAACTTTGCCAAGAAAATAAAGCACTCCGTAAAATTCATAGAAGTCCTATGCAAATAACCACAACATCTAATGCCCCTTTCCAACGTCTAGCGCTGGACATAGTTGGTCCACTACCGGAAGCGGGTCCAGCTAAACTAAAATACATACTTACCCTGCAAGATGAACTCACCAAATTTTCACTAGCATATCCTATCAGGTCGACTACAGCTGAAGAAACCAGCGAATGCCTATTACACTTTATATCACTGTTCGGAATGCCCAAAACCATTTTAACAGACCAAGGCACTAACTTCACTACAGAACTTTTTAAGAAGACATGTGAACATCTAAAAATAAAACAATTGTGGTCAAGTCCATATCATCCACAGACACAGGGTGCACTTGAACGTAGTCACTCTACCTTGAAAGAATACCTTAAATCCTTCGTAAATGAAGATCAAGACAATTGGTCCCGCTACGTTTACACTGCCATCCTCGCTTATAATACTAATGTTCACTGCACAACAAATTATACACCTTACGAACTTGTATTCGGCCATAAACCTTTTATCCCGGACTCGGTTTATCATTCACCTCCTAATAATACTTATCCAGAATATTTAAAAATGCTTTGTCATCGTCTTAAACTTTCAAGAGACATAGCTATTGAAAACATTCAAAATTCAAAAGAAAAATCAAAATCCTATTACGATAACCATACAAGACCTGTACGATACAAGATAGGAGATCTCGTTTACGTAAAGAACCATCTCCGGCTTAGAAAAGCGCTGTCTCCATTGTGGAAAGGCCCATACAAAATTCTAAAAGTACATGATAATAATACCGCAACTCTTCTTATCAATCGTAGACACGTAAGGCATCATTTTGATCAAATTAAACTAGCTACAGCTAACTCTGTTTAGGTTAACTTACTCTAAGAGTTTAAATAATAATATTCCCTTTTTCAGAATTACACTGCCAATGCAATTTCCGCTCGTCACTTCACAGGAATTTATTCAATCCATCGACAACAGCCCCGGTATTTATTTCGACCCCTCTGGAACGGCAAAAATAATAAGTGACTATACGCACATTATAATTCCAGTAGATATTTCATTTGCAACATCTCATATCGAAAACATAAAGTCTGTTTTCGGCACAACACGCTTTCTATGTCAAAAAAGCGAATTAATTAAAAACTATGAGTGCAACAATATGATACAACCACTTGAAGTTTTATTTAGAGATATAATTCGTGATTACAATTCTGTCTCACATCTTTTACCTACTCATTCCAAAAGATCTGCTTGGTTCTCCGCTGTAGGAACTGTTTTTAGACATGTATTCGGCACACTAAATGAGGATGATGCACTTAAGTATAATCAAGCTATTAGAAAACTACAAAACTCAGACAGAGAGTTAGCCACTAAACTTGCTCAAAACATTTTCATTTCTAAATCTGCAATCGCGAATTTTAATCGGTCAGTAGCACAGCTAAATAAGAACCAGTTCCTTTTAAATGATGCAATGGAAAAGATATCGCTAGCTGTTCAAAACATTTCGGAAGTGACTAATTCCATGTATTTTCGAAATAGTATTAATGAAATACTTAATGTACTGCAAGTTCATTTATTAACATTCTCATATAAAATGGAAGATATTGTAAATAGCATTTTATTCGCAAAAAGTAACACTTTACATCCCTCAATTCTTACTTCACGACAACTGTTTAATGAGATCATGAGTAACATCAAGAACTTACCCAAACACAAGGAATTCCCGTTAGAACTGAACATAGACAACATTCACTCATTGATCAAATTGTCAGATATTATATCATACTATCTTAACGATAAGTTAGTTTTTGTGATTAAAATGCCTTTGGTTGATCTAGCTACCTATAATTTATATAGATGTGTATCCTTACCAGTTCCATATGATATCAAAAAGCCAAACTCTTTCGCTTTGATAAGCGCATATAAACCATATATAGGATTAAGTGAAGATCGTAAAACGTACTTTTATTTAGATAATTTAGATATTTCATGAAAAGTAATTATTAATAAGCTTCTTATTTGTAAATCTATCGATGCTTCTAGTGTCATAACGAATCCCACTTGTGAAACTGATCTAATGACCAAAGTAATTTATGTACTCCCTAGTAATTGTAAAACCAATTTCATATTTGGCAATATTAATATTTGGCACAAGCTAAATGGCAACAATTGGATATTTACGCAATCAAATCCAGTTAAACTTACTGTTGAATGTAACTCAAGTTATGTAAAGGACAATGTCATAACAGGGACAGGAATCTTAACTCTAGAACCGACATGTGTCGCATTTTGTAAACAAATTAAATTAGAAGCAAAAGAAAATATTAAAATTATTACTAAGCCTGTTATCTCAAATTTTAACATTATCAATGACACCTGTTGCAATATGAACAAGTTCTCAAAATTAAAACTCGACATCTCACAATCCAAAATTGAAAATGTAAATTTTGACAACATAAAATTCATTGAATATAATTTACCAGATCAATTACAAATGGATGATGACTATCCGCTTCCTGATGACACGGTCCTCAATTATACTGGTTTCTCCATTAGCTTAACCACTATAATCATAGTTATATGTATTATTGTTAAAATTACTAATAAATGTTCATTTTTATGTGAAAATAAATTAAATGAACCGGTTCCGAAGACATATCCCTTCCAGCTCTTATTCCAACCACTCCGCCCCTCTTACGCGCTACCTAATTAACATAAATATATTTATATATACCTACATATGTATATATTACATACTACCTTTTCCTTCCAAAACCTTGTTTCTAGCAAACTCACTTTGTAACCCTGAGTTTACTTTTGTTGGGGGAGGTGTTATACCCCGCTCTATCATTCGCCTTTTGCTTACCATTACCTTATTCTGCCCTGTCAGCTTTTCCTTTGTTTACCTCGCTCCCATGCATACCACACACCATTCATTCCAATCCTAACTCTCATCCGCGCCGGTTCATTTTCTATTCCAGTTTTATCAATTGTATTTTTTTTAAAACCTAAATCAAAGGTTCCATATAATAGACCGACCTTCCACCGAAGATATTTTCGAGACAACGTGACAGGTGGTGAGCCCGTCGCCGTCTTTATGTCCAAGCCAACGATATCATTCGTACGTTTTTTAAGAACCCACGCCTGCCACTTGGGGATCGAATTCGGGTCTTTTGACTCAAAATTCCGACCACGCAACGACTCGGCTATCTTGACTTATCTTATTTCTTAATTTTAAATAAAAATAAATCATGTGCGTGTTGAAAACATTTCTGATCGTTACCGATATTTGAATCAAAAGGAAATGGCGTCAATTTCTATATAATAACATATTCTACTAACCGCATCCTGTAATATACAAACATATATGAGTGTCTTCTAGTAAGTACTTTGTATTTCCGTTGCGGCAGGGATAAGCTTTCTTTGATGACACTGTCAGGAAAGTAATTTATATCACGAGAAGGCTTTCCGCCTTTGGAGTTGAAGAGTTCATTTCAGAGATATAATAAGATATGCGTGAGTGAGTGAATTTTTTAGTATTTTTTTTCTTTGTGAATTTTTAAAGACCTGGGGTAGAGAGAGATATACACCAGTATACTTAAATGTTCATATAAACCTTTATAACACGTTTACAGATAGACATATATACAACACAAACCTTAGCCTCTAGCGGGATTTCTAAACCAAAACCCTTAGCATCCGAGACAGTCTCGCTACGAGTTGGTCGGAATAAAAAAAATATGACTTTCTTAAATTATAATTTTCCTTCCACGAGAGTCTTCATTTGACTTTCAAATGGACTTGCTAATTTAATTTTCTCACGCTTATTATCGCTACACCGCGAATCATTTTTGTGAAATTATACAAATGTTAAAAACTTTCTGTTCTAATATTTATAATAATATAATTTATTTTATAATTTAACGATGCTCCACGAATTCTGTTATAATTAATTTAAAATAAAATAAGATCGCACCGGGGGGTAATGACATAGATTATCTCCATTCTTATCGCTCCCGTTACGTGTCTGCTGAATTTTGATCTGATATTTCCCAAGATTGTTATGCCGCTATCTGTCGTTTGCCAATTGCACTTCCAAAGTTTGTCTCTTAGTCGCCTTTTAAGACACCTACGAGAAGAAATAAAAAAGGAAAGAAAGTAGATTCACTCGTTACCACAAAACAATGCACATAAAAGTTATAGCTAAGAATTACAAATTCATGAATTGTAGCAACGAAACGGCATTCGACTTAGCAAATATGCTGAAACAGTACTGCTGCAGCGCTGTTATTCTGCCCGTGCGATTAAAAGATTGAAGATTTGTTGATGAATGATTAAAATGAGAATCAGATGGAAAGGATTATTTTTACGCAGTAATCACAATTTTTTTTTATATAAAACAAATTGTAAAATCAATTGCTATATATTTCATTGAAGCTACCTTATCACGTACGATAGAATATAACACTTATACTTATGTTCATTCATTCAAAGGGAATGTCGTTTCTTGTTTGCGAAAGGGATATGTGGAGATACCCTTAGAATTTCGTGAAGTGCGAAGTGGAGTTTGTCGTCGTAAAATATTTATCTCCTCTGAAGTTAGTACTGTAAATCTCTTTTTTGTTAGACTCTCTAAATTATTTCCTCGCCCTAGATTATCCTTATTCAATCAAATATCTTGAGAATATTAAAGCAAACCTGTGAATGTATTGATTTTTTATGTAATTATTGTTTATATTAATTGCTACATTATAATAATTAATATATAGGTTTGCATGTAAAGACCATTTAATGTATAAAGACTTACACACTCTAAAACACTGCACGAACATGAATGGAATTTTGCACATAACCTGTATTAACACTGGATATTTATCAATATTTTATTAGTCGGTATTCACTTTTTAGTTGTATCGATCGTCTGTGTGTCCATTACTAAAACAAAGTCTATGAAAATAAACTTTACAAAGTCAAAAGTCTCGCCAGTTTATATTTCGTCGGAGAAACCTCATACAAACAAAGTAGTCCTGTCATCGTGATTTTATCTTTTGGAGCTAATGACTTTAGTTTTCAAATCTCATTATTGCGTACTCACCAAGATACTCTTTACGCTGTATTTATTTGTATTTTGGAGATTAAAAACCCATTATTTTTCTTATTAAAAATGATTATGAAATGATTATTTGCAATATTGGCCAATAGCAAAGAATATATATAGAATATAAATATAATAAATATCTTCACGCAATTCCCAATACAGGGGTAGACAGAGGTCAAGTCTAGACAATTAAGTCCCTTTGACTCACCTTCCACCGAAGATATTTTCGGGACAACGTGACAGGTGGTGAGCCCGTCGCCGCAATATATATAGCATTTATATAACATTAATGTACTCCACATTAAAATAATAGAATACAATATTTTTATTATTACGTACACTGCAAACATATAAATGAAGGCTTGGTTTTTTAAGCATATAAAAGTTGTTAAGGTTAATTGACAGAGTATTTATTGGTACACTGTTGTTAGATTCAAAATGCTTTATTACTTGTTAAGGGGTCCGTAGATCGGGATTCGAAGCACGGTACTCGTGTTCCGGAATAATGTATTCCTGCCTCGTTGGCCTGAATATCGTTCGTTCTTAAGTAACTTTAAGTTAGTTCTCTGACAACCGTTGTAATAATAACGCGATCGCTAGCTTTTATTTTCTTTTTCTGCAATCATATTTGTAAAAAGCTCAGTTGAATTAAATATCGAAAGAGAAAGGTTCGAGAGAATTGTGAGAAAACAGAGAGAGAACTGTGAACTGTAATACCGATAACCGGAGTTTTACATTTCCATTCGAAAGACGAATGGTGTATAAACAAGATCGAAAACTATTGTTTTATTCTTCAACCCTCCATACCAAGGAATTGAATTAACGACAAAATGAAAACAACTAACATTACAACTAAAAAGCAAGAAATTTTATCTTTTTTTTTTGTTATAGTAGAAATGAAACTTTAAAAAAAAAAGAAAACTTTTTCAAACTAAATCGTGTCATTTTCAAACGAATCTAATTATGCAGTCTTTGAGAGTATTGTTTGAAACATTTTGCACAGCACAAATGTTAACGAAGTTCATTTAAAACGAACTGGCAGGAATTTGTCTTCCAAGCCAACGGTTTAAATCGTGCGTAAGTTTTTGAAGAAACCCATTGGTTGGAGCCTTGGGAATCGAACTCGGGTATCTTGATTCGAATTCCGATCCACTAGGCGATCGTGACTACAACTTTACTTTTTACAACTCATCCGTTAATGTGCGAAGTTTTGATACTAATTGAAGATAAGAATTTGACCCACCGAAAAATAATTAATAAATAATCTCAAGAATCGTAGTAATTTTCATAAGTATTCAAAAATCTTTAATCTTAAGATCATTCCCAATAGTATAGTAGACAGATGTCTAGACTATTAAGACCTATCGACCCAGCTTCCACGGAAGATATTTTTAAGACAACATGACAGGTGGTGAGTCAGTCACCGGCTTTATCTCCAATCCAACGATATAATTCGTATAAAAGTTTTTGAAAAAGCCTTGGGGATCGAACTCGGATCTCTTGACACGAATTTTGATCACCCATTCACTTGGCTATCGTCGGCTACCAATAGAATACAGAAAATGGGAATTTCTTATTACTCTTGATGACATCAAGTGCAAACACATAAGTTTCATCAAAGAAACAAATGATCACGTTTTTTATATAATTTATTTTGAGATTACAATAGGAAATACACAACTCAATAATTGTGCATGTGAGTAAAATGACGTATTGTTCAGCAATCTCGTATCGTATTTTGAATTCCGTCGTGTTTGAAGTGTTGTAATATCTGTGTCAAAACTAGAGTAATTTAATTAAAGTGTAATTTAATAAATTAAAGTGAAAATGTTCTTCTCTTTCTAGTGTACCAGTGAGTAGAATTATCTTGTCATTTAGCTGACCACCATTTCAATAAATGACTGAAAATACCGAGTAGGCTGACTTGACAATCTGAAAGAAACACATTTTTTTTAAATAAATAAATGAATATCTTCACGCAATTCCCGATACAGGGGTAGACAGAGGTCTAATTTAGACAATTAAGTCCTTTCAACCCACCTTCCACCGAAGATATTTTCGAGACAACGTGACAGGTGGTGAGCCGGTCGCCGTCTTTATGTCCAAGCCAACGATATAATTCGTACCTAAGTTTGTGAAAAACCCATTGGTATGAACCTTCTACCTGGGGATCAAACTCGGAATTCCGACCACCCAACCACTCGCCTGTCGTGACTTTTTTATACACTACGGCTATAGTCACATACATGGACGAGTATAGATACATACATAGATATAAACAACATCATATACATCGCTCTGATCCCAAGGAAAGTAGCTGAAGCATTTGTTTTATGGAATCAGGAACCACGAAGTTACCACAAACACCCAGACCGGAATAATGTAGAAAAAATTATTTTCTACATTGACGCATCCGCGAACGCAATCCGGGACCAAAGAGCGAAGGCACCGTGACTACCGGTGTATACGTCACCCACCCACAGAGGACGTCATAATAATGTTATGTCGAATTTGACACATGTTTCCCTAGAATATCCAATATCCGGTCAAGATATTGTTACCTCGGATCTATCAGGAAATAAATTACAATGAATATTCATTACGACGCCATTTAGCGTTTAGTTACGACATAAAAATACCATACCATGCCACCCTCTTTCATCCCGTGGAAGTCGTAAAAGATAAATAAGAGATAAACCTTGAAAATACAATTGTCTATTGACAGATGGCGCGATAATCATCTCAAGAAATGCCAGACCGAAATTTTACAGAACTCCTGGTAGTGCGATCACCAATCCGACTTTACTCCCTCCCATACCAGACCTACGTCTTGCAGTGTACAACGGGCCATAGTATGGCCGTGTGTGTGTATTATGCTGTACTCAAGGCAGTCTGTCACTCCCTGTAGGTGTTAATCGAAGCACCCTACACCAATCTAAATACAATAAAATTGGACCTACGTATAATATTCGATGTCTCATCATCAATCTTCGATTTGATATCTATCGAAGATTACACGTGTGATAGTAAATATCAAGAATATTATAAATAAATAAAATAAATAAATAAATATCTTCACGCAATTCCCAATACAGGGGTAGACAGAGGTCAAGTCTAGACAATTAAGTCCCTTTGACCCACCTTCCACCGAAGATATTTTCGGGACAACGTGACAGGTGGTGAGCCCGTCGCCGCCTTTATGTCCAAGCCAACGATGAAATTCGTACATAAGTTTTTGAAAAACTCATTGGTACTGCCACCTGGGGATCGAACTCGGGTCTCTCGACTCGAAATTCCGACCACCCAACAACTCGGCTATCGTGACTTATTAATATTATACATTACATTACATAAAATAAGAATAAGAATATATATAGAAGAATAAAATAAGAATATTATACATTACATAAAAATAAACAAAACTTGAGCATGACTTACAAAAACAAATGACTGGTACGAGAGCTCAATGAAATTAAACGCCTTGAACACCACTGGTTGCTGAAAGTGAATAATTAATTAAATTTATGTTTTAATAATAAAATAAAGAAGTTATATAAAAATTAAATTTAAAAAATATTTATTTCCACGCATTTCCCATAACTGGGTAGAACGTTTTTACATTATATAAATATATATGAATCAATTAGATGAGAAAAAAATTAAAAAAAAAAGTCACGATAGCCGTGTGGTTGGGTGGTTCGAATTTCGAGTCAAGAGACCCGAGTTCGATCCTCAGGTGGCAGGCTCGTATCAATGGTTTTTTCCTGGGGATCGAACTCGGGTCTCTCGACTCGAAATTCCGACCACCCAACAACTCGGCTATCGTGACTTATTAATATTATACATTACATTACATAAAATAAGAATAAGAATATATATAGAAGAATAAAATAAGAATATTATACATTACATAAAAATAAACAAAACTTGAGCATGACTTACAAAAACAAATGACTGGTACGAGAGCTCAATGAAATTAAACGCCTTGAACACCACTGGTTGCTGAAAGTGAATAATTAATTAAATTTATGTTTTAATAATAAAATAAAGAAGTTATATAAAAATTAAATTTAAAAAATATTTATTTCCACGCATTTCCCATAACTGGGTAGAACGTTTTTACATTATATAAATATATATGAATCAATTAGATGAGAAAAAAATTAAAAAAAAAAGTCACGATAGCCGTGTGGTTGGGTGGTTCGAATTTCGAGTCAAGAGACCCGAGTTCGATCCTCAGGTGGCAGGCTCGTATCAATGGTTTTTTCCTGGGGATCGAACTCGTACCAATGGGTTTTTCAAAAACTTATGCACGAATTATGTAGTTGGCTTGAACATAAAGACGGCGACGGGCTCCCCACCTGTCACGTTGCTCGAAAATGTCTTCGGGGGAAGGTAGGTCAAAGGTACTTAATTGTCTAGACTAGACCTCTGTATTCCCTGTATTGGGAATTGCGTGAAGATATTTATATATTTATTTAAATAATAAGATGAGATTTTTATTGTTTTGTATATTTTATGTTATTACTATTATTAATATTATTTTATAGATATTTTCGGGACAACATGACAGGTGGTGAGCCCGTCGCCGTCTTTATGTCCAAGCCAACGATATAATTCGTACATAAGTTTTTTGAAAAACCCATTGGTATGAGCCATCCACATGGGGATCGAACTCGGGTCTCTTGACTTGAAATTCCGACCTCCCAACCACTATTGGCTATTGTAATTTTTTTTTTATTTACATTATTAATTTAATGTTCTGTTCGTTTTCTCTCTTCTGCTGTGCACAAAAATTGTCCTAGTACTATAGCAGAGAACTTTTTAATTAAGTAAAGTATATACTCATACCTATAGGGATTTTTCAAAACTAACGCTTAAACAACATTTTCGAGTTTGACTCAAAGATAGCGACAAGTTTGCCGCATGTCACGTTGTACCAAAAATGTTTTCGGTGAAAAGTGGGTCGGACGGTGAAAAGTGGTCGGGTGTGACTTCATTGTCTACCCTACCCCAGTATAGGGAATGGCGTGAAGATATATTTTACTAAAACTAAAATAACTAAAATACACAATAAAGTACATAAAACACACCTGTCCCACAGTCATCGCAAACAACAGTAGCTTTCTCACTCGCACATTATTCGCTCCGCGGCAGTTCTGCCAACCGGAACTATACATCGCTGTAGGTAGTAAGGCAGCCTGAGGAGTTACAGATACACTAATCACACAATAGACACTTATAAATAAATAACTCTCAAAATATATAAACTATACAAATTATAAAATGCTATATGTGCCCTACAAAGTGCTTAAAGGGCTCCCTTTTAAACTTGTCTATTAATAGCGACGACCTCCGTGGACGAGTTACGTTGTCGAGGTCCCGGGTTCGATTCGGACGGGTCAATGTAGAAAAACCACTTTTCTACATTTTTCTCGAGTCTAGGTGGTTGTGGTTCCATCGTTCGTTCCATATTACAAGTGCTTATGCTGGTTACGTTGGGATCAGAGCAATGTATATGATGTTATCCCTATCTGAGTATGTTTCTATTTTCGGCTATTCCTTTAGGTTTTCCGAATTTCCTTATTTCATATCAAACTTCAAATCAGTGTTTAAAAATTCAATATATATATATATATATATATATATATATATATATATATATATATATATATATATATATATATATATATATATATATATATATATATATATATATATATATATATATATATATATATATATATATATATATATATATATATATATATATATATATATATATATATATATATATATATATATATATATATATATATATATATATATATATATATATATATATATATATATATATATATATATATATATATATATATATATATATATATATATATATATATATATATATATATATATATATATATATATATATATATATATATATATATATATATATATATATATATATATATATATATATATATATATATATATATATATATATATATATATATATATATATATATATATATATATATATATATATATATATATATATATATATATATATATATATATATATATATATATATATATATATATATATATATATATATATATATATATATATATATATATATATATATATATATATATATATATATATATATATATATATATATATATATATATATATATATATATATATATATATATATATATATATATATATATATATATATATATATATATATATATATATATATATATATATATATATATATATATATATATATATATATATATATATATATATATATATATATATATATATATATATATATATATATATATATATATATATATATATATATATATATATATATATATATATATATATATATATATATATATATATATATATATATATATATATATATATATATATATATATATATATATATATATATATATATATATATATATATATATATATATATATATATATATATATATATATATATATATATATATATATATATATATATATATATATATATATGATATTAGTTAAAAACGACTCTTGAATTTTTAAAATATTTTTGATAAAACACGAACGAAAACAACGTGCAATGTGTATAAAACAAATATATAAAGTAATAAATAAATATCTTCACGCAATTCCCAATACAGGGGTAGACAGAGGTCAAGTCTAGACAATTAAGTCCCTTTGAACCACCTTCCACCGAAGATATTTTCGGGACAACGTGATATGTGGTGAGCCCGTCGCCGTCTTCATGTCCATGCCAACGATATAATTCGTACATAAGTTTTTGAAAAACTCATTGGTACTGCCACCTGGGGTTCAAACTCGGGTCTCTCGACTCGAAATTCCGACCACCCAACAACTCGGCTATCGTGACTTATTAATATTATACATTACATTACATAAAATAAGAATAAGAATATATATAGAAGAATAAAATAAGAATATTATACATTACATAAAAATAAACAAAACTTGAGCATGACTTACAAAACAATAGAGGCTCAATGAGAATTAAACGCCTTGAACACCACTGGTTGCTGAAAGTGAATAATTAATTAAATTTATGTTTTAATAATAAAATAAAGAAGTTATATAAAAATTAAATTTAAAAATATTTATTTCACGCATTTCCCATAACTGGGTAGAACGTTTTTACATTATATAAATATATATGAATCAATTAGATGAGAAAAAATTAAAAAAAAAGTCACGATAGCCGTGTGGTTGGGTGGTTCAATTTCAGGTCAAAGACGAGTTCGATCCTCAGGTGTGAGCTCGTATCAATGGTTTTTCCTGGGGATCGAACTCGTACCAATGGGTTTTCAAAAACTTATGCACGAATTATGTAGTTGGCTTGAACATAAGACGGCGACGGGCTCCCCACCTGTCACGTTGCTCGAAAATGTCTTCGGGGAAGGTAGGTCAAAGGTACTTAATTGTCTAGACTAGACCTCTGTATTCCTATATTGGGAATTGCGTGAAGATATTTATATATTTATTTAAATAATAAGATGAGATTTTTATTGTTTTGTATATTTTATGTTATTACTATTATTAATATTATTTTATAGATATTTTCGGGACAACATGACAGGTGGTGAGCCCGTCGCCGTCTTTATGTCCAAGCCAACGATATAATTCGTACATAAGTTTTTTGAAAAACCCATTGGTATGAGCCATCCACATGGGGATCGAACTCGGGTCTCTTGACTTGAAATTCCGACCTCCCAACCACTATTGGCTATTGTAATTTTTTTTTTATTTACATTATTAATTTAATGTTCTGTTCGTTTTCTCTCTTCTGCTGTGCACAAAAAAATTGTCCTAGTACTATAGCAGAGAACTTTTTTAATTAAGTAAAGTATATACTCATACCTATAGGGATTTTTTCAAAACTAACGCTTAAACAACATTTTTCGAGTTTGACTCAAAGATAGCGACAAGTTTGCCGCATGTCACGTTGTACCAAAAATGTTTTCGGTGAAAAGTGGGTCGGACGGTGAAAAGTGGTCGGGTGTGACTTCATTGTCTACCCTACCCCAGTATAGGGAATGGCGTGAAGATATATTTTACTAAAACTAAAATAACTAAAATACACAATAAAGTACATAAAACACACCTGTCCCACAGTCATCGCAAACAACAGTAGCTTTCTCACTCGCACATTATTCGCTCCGCGGCAGTTCTGCCAACCGGAACTATACATCGCTGTAGGTAGTAAGGCAGCCTGAGGAGTTACAGATACACTAATCACACAATAGACACTTATAAATAAATAACTCTCAAAATATATAAACTATACAAATTATAAAATGCTATATGTGCCCTACAAAGTGCTTAAAGGGCTCCCTTTTAAACTTGTCTATTAATAGCGACGACCTCCGTGGACGAGTTACGTTGTCGAGGTCCCGGGTTCGATTCCCGGACGGGTCAATGTAGAAAAACCACTTTTTCTACATTTTCTCGGGTCTAGGTGGTTGTGGTTCCATCGTTCGTTCCATATTACAAGTGCTTATGCTGGTTACGTTGGGATCAGAGCAATGTATATGATGTTATCCCTATCTGAGTATGTTTCTATTTTCGGCTATTCCTTTAGGTTTTTCCGAATTTCCTTATTTCATATCAAACTTCAAATCAGTGTTTAAAAATTCAATATATATATATATATATATATATATATATATATATATATATATATATATATATATATATATATATATATATATATATATATATATATATATATATATATATATATATATATATATATATATATATATATATATATATATATATATATATATATATATATATATATATATATATATATATATATATGTATATATATATATACATATATGTATATATATGATATTAGTTAAAAACGACTCTTGAATTTTTTTAAAATATTTTTTGATAAAACACGAACGAAAACAACGTGCAATGTGTATAAAACAAATATATAAAGTAATAAATAAATATCTTCACGCCATTCCCAATAGTTAGGCAAATGTCTAGTGGAGACAATTAAGTCTCTCCGACCCATCTTCCACCGATTACATTTTAGGGACAACGTGACAAGAGGTGAGCCCGTTGCCATCTTTAAGTGGCAACGAAATAAATCGTTCATAAGTTTTTGAAAAATTCCATTGGTACGACCCGGCCACCTGGGGATCGAACTCGGGTCGCTTCACTCGTATTCCGATCACCCAACAACTATCGTGACTTTTTATAATATAATATAATGCGTATAATACCGACAGGAATTAATTAATTGCCAGCGGTTTGATTCGGGAGAAAATACCAACCACAAATTTTTTTTAAGTTAAAACCTACAATAAAATAACACACTTGTAGATAATTAGAAACACTTCATATTTGAACAGCATAACACTGTATAGTTTAACTGCGAAATAATTTTAAACAATATTATAGTCTTTATTTATATAACTACATTAAGCAAAAATGTTAATTATTGTACGTAGTGGTGACGGGACTTTTTATTAATGGTCAAAAAGCAATTTACCTTGTAAAGTGTAACTGCTGTTTCCGGCACTTTGCCTCTAATATTTATTTTCCCTCAAAACTCTTTAAATAAAAAGTGATAAAAGCGAGAAATTAGAGGAAGTTGTTTACTTCCATACGTCATATCACTTACTTCAACAGTTATGTCTCCAGCATTACACATGTAACATCCAGATATCGCCAAAACACCAATAATCATACACACAGTAGATAATAAATTTTGTATAGTGCGTTCGGAGCCCTGAAATTATGAGAAAGATATCATAAACTCGAGTACTATAACATGTTTACGCTATTTCAAGTACTCGAATAGGCAGACATACAATGTCAAGGCAGTTAAGCCCTTCCATTGTGAGCCTGTCGGGATCTTTTATGTCCAAACCAAGGATATAAATTGAACTTACATTTTGAAAAAACTGAATCCCATCACCCAACTACTCATAACTAACGTAAGTATTAGTTTTTCTAAATAAACTACAAAGGTATTCCTCAAACTTACCGCCATCTGCATCAATAGCACGATTAAGGACAAAATATTGAAAGGTATTTGTCCACTGAATACTGGATTGAAAGCCTTTTCAGCAACTATTGTACATCTGAAATAAGTAGTTATAGACATACACGAAAATTTCAATTATCATTGCACACAATGTGTAGATTCTGTTCTTAGAAGCTATGAATATAAATAAATGTTCTTTATTTATTTCAGGTAACAAAGGTCCCGTTTTGTTGGTAGTTATAACAAAATTAAATTTAAAACTTATGTCAAATAATATTTGTGTAGGAATAAAATTATATGTGAGCTCAATAAGATTATAGTATGCAAGAACCTTCTCCCTTCCCTAGTTCATCTTTCGTTCTTTCCTTCTCCGGTCCTTTTTTAACGAACTATTTCGTATTTGATACACTGTAACAACTTGCTTTCATGTTAAATGTCAAATGTCCTCATTATAAAACAGATTGCCTAAATAACTTATTGTAGATGCTAATAGTGCAACACTAACATTAGTGTAAATCAACTGTTGTATTTTAATTTGAATGTATAGGGGTAGTATAATTATGTGATTGATCCTTAAGGATAGTATAATTCCTACTAAACAAACTTTTTTTCATATAATACGTATGGTTATTTTTTATGACTGTGTATATAGGATCCAGTGTTTCCTGTGTACAGTATGAAGTTTATCACACGGAATTGGGCCACATCATTATTATCATTCCAGCCTGTTAAGAGACCAATACTGAACATAGAGATATAAAGATAAATCCATCGAAAATCACAGCAATAATTATGACTGAAACAAAACAGTAGGTATAAAACACGAAAGAGAAAAATGTTCACGAAAAAATTTTTAAAGAAAACTCACTGTAGTGTTTCAGAATGCATTTTAATTCCACGTTTGAGATCATTTAAATATCTTTCCTCTTTCTCAAGTTGACTCAAATTTTTCATAGAGAAAATGTCATCAAGCCTATAAAAGTAGTCTTGCAGGATCCTGTACTGAGAACTTAAACCAATTGTTGCAGATATTACAATCGCATACGCTGAACATAAGCGAAATATCATGAAGTACCAGACAATATTAAAAAAAGCTCTCCCAACATTTGCCAACGGACCACTGTTATCTACATCAGGCCACGCAGTAATTAGAGTTGTAAAGGTCTTACCTAAAATTTAATATAAGTATTAGAAACGTTCTTCTTTCATTGATAAAAATGTAGCTTAAGTCTGGGGAACATTTTCAACTACTAAACAATTCCAATAGCAAATATAATAATATATAATATCCAATATATAATATGCAATAGCAAATATATTAACTAAATAATAAGTACATAAATTATTTTTATTAAGATAATCTCGAATCATTTTATAAAATAATTTTTATTCGCAGCTTTCTTGACTTGAAGCGTAGAACGATAACAGGGAATATGGTCATACTTACGTAGACTAAAGACAAATCTAACGCAACTGTTAAGAAGGCGCTCCAATTTAAGATTTTGTGATTGATCAGGATAGTTATTAATGAGAAGTATGAGGGAATGAACAAGGTACTAGCACTTGCATGATATCAAACACTGGAACTATTTTACTCTAAATCTCCTAACTCCATTATTTTATTACCTTTACATACATATTTATACATATTTCTTTAGGAATTAGATATAATAGCTTTCATCTCCTCCTCCCATACTCTTACCATTTCTTGTAGTATTTGAGAGAATAATATTGTATGATTCTTACATGAAAAACGTTATTCGAGTTTTTCATGTAAGAATCATACAATATTATTCTCTCAAATACTACAAGAAATGGTATTCTTTCAATTACCGGGAAATATATAATTAAATGTATAACGTGTCACAATAATACAATTAATACCTGATAGGACAACTTTTATCACCCCGCCAAAGCTATATGAAACTACCGCGAATACGAAGCATAAAAAATTTCCTACAGAGAACATCTTAGCTTTTCGTAACATCTGTCTTTCAACTTCTTTGTGATTATAGAACTTCTTCGACGTTACAGATAAATAAAGCACAACTTCTTTGACTTCATCCTTATTCCGAGCCACTGTCACCCAAAATAAATTAAGTAATGGATGTAATAAGCTAAATAACCACCGGTCAAGATTTTGTTTCAGCGTAAGATTTTGATCGGTAAACAAACTGCCAATTTCCATAGTAACAAGAATACAAAAGCAAAGCGTCAGAAATTTACTAATAATAATAAAAGTACGAGAGCTAAAGAATGACGGTAGTTTTTTCACTTCTGTGCTCCAGAGATTCGGTAATCCAGTCATGATCGAAACCGCACATAATTTATAAAAATAAATCTCCGTTTCGCTTTTAAGTTTTTGTCGCGAATTCATTTTCACAGCAGTTATAATCCACTACTATGGAAATATTGCACAACTGCGAATTATCACGACAGTTATGGAGATATAACACAAAGCTTCAGTTGTTAATGTTCAGGCAATTAAATTTATTGATTGAGACGTAGTTTGTCGTGTTGAATTATAAAATTTAATAATTTATAATGCCAGAGTCGAAGGCCATTTCGATCTTTTGCGAGGTGAACCTATATATAAATGATTTAAGAGAACTGGAGATTTAAGAGAAGGCTATTTACTAGCATTAGACGTAGACTGGCTGCTTCTTTTTTTTAGTTCATCCAGTATGATAGTCACTTATGCGGAGTTTTAATTCGGCTAAACACAATGATCAATTTTTTAAGTTGACAATTGCAATGATATACAATAAGTATCACAGATCTTTAAAAAAATAAAGTTCCAAATTGTTTGTAACTTTTTCTCCTCAGGTAGTAAGGGAGCTGGCGAGCAAAATTTCGATGTAATCGGCACAAGTCTGCCACTTTATAAATAGCGATGATTATACCAAAGGCTGCGCTTGCCACAATGGCAGCGCTGCGTTTGATTGACAGCGCTTGACAAATGTTAAAAAAAGGTGTTTGTATATTAAGCGCACACATCTGCCTCTGGCGCTGATGGTCTCGGTCATGCAGTAAATGCAGAAAGTCGCAGACATAAGCTACTACCGTTGTAAGTTTTAACTTTTGAAGGTATTTTTATGATTTTGAAAACTGTAGAAGTGCACACTTTACAGACCTGAATTCTTCAATTAAATACAATGAGAAGGACTACATAAAAATCATCTGCCAGCAGCAAAAGCTGCTTCCCATTTATTGCCCCTAGATTATATCCCCCTATTAGATCCCCCTAGATTTGTTATATAAACCAAGAAAGTCGATGAGACAGACATCCAGGCCTCTGATATTTCTATTGCAGACTATATGTTTCTAGTATTCGGGAAATGAAAAAACATAGCAAAAGTTGTTACGCAATGTGTATAAATAATGCCTAAAACCTGATAGAAATTAAGAGTTGCCTGCTATTACATCTGAAAACACTCAAAACAGATGTTTTTTTTTTAAGTTAGAACCCACCAAATGACAATAATATTGTATTATATCTATAATATTTTTATTATGCTAAGTTTAATTTTAACCCGTTATTGGAATGAACGTAATAATTACAGAATAAAATGCTTTGTTAAAATATTCTTAATTACCGTTAATGTTAATTATAATATAGTTGATTTAACTACAACTGGAGCTTCCCAAACTTATTTTATATTCTAAAATAAATAAAATCTTTACGCAATTCCCAATACAGGGGTAGACAGAGATCTAGTATAGACATTTAAGTCCCTTCGACCCACCTTCCACCGAAGATAATTTCGGGACAAACCGTCGCCGTCTTTATGTCCAAGCCAACCATATAATTTGTACAGAGGTTTTTAGAAAAACCCATTGGTACGGAACCACTTGAGGATCGAACTCGGGTCTCTTGACTCGAAATTCCGACCACCCAACCACTCGGCTATCGTGAATTCATCTTTTTTTTTCTCTTCTATATCTTTTTTTTTAAATAAAGTCTTGTAGTTACAGTTAATAACTTGTGTAAAAGTAATTACCAATCGAAATTACAAAATAAAAAAGGACAGATTTATTTTACACGCAACTACTTACACAGCTCCAATCCACCAATCAACCATCCAAAACCACTCCAGTTCCACTCGAATATTGTATTTTTTTTTGTGAATTCGCAATTTTTTTTTTTTGTAGTCCTGTTGTGTTACCTTTGTTTAACATGCTTCATCCCATGTTGCCTTGGCAAATTATAAATTGTGTGAGACATGGTAGTATTCATGTTTTATTTGCTTTTCACCAACATCAGAGACAATCATTCGTTTTTCTAGTTTTACTTATTCTTTTATCAATGTCTTTTTGGATATTGGTTTATTATTGGATTATTTTAGCTGTCTCAAATATATATTCATCCACGTATTCGAAAATCTTATCTAAGACTGTCCTATTTTTATCTTTTCTTTTATTTTCTTCGTCATCGGTTTGGTTTTCGCTGGATTCATTGATAATTTATTACCTGCTTTCTTCCCTTCATTATTTACTTGGTTTAACATATTTTACAATTTGTCTGATGTCTCTACAAATATCACAATAACGTCAGAGAATTTTTATTGGTTTAGGTAAATGTTACATATTACTAACTTAAGTTCTTTGATAAAAAAAAAAACTTACTTACTTACTTACTTATCTTCACGCACAATCCCTGACGGGGTAGTCAGAGAGAACAGATCGCCAAGTGTCACGATCCCTACATACCTCTTTCGCTTCCGTCAGATTCATCATCTTCTTCACATAGTTTCACATTCTTCACATACATGCACGTCAAAGTATCGGAGTACTCATGACCCTTCCCTCTTCGAGCAATTTGCTCACATGGTCTTCGAAAGTTAGTCTCGGTCTACCTCGGGCCCTTGTAAATTTTTGTGATAAGGTCATCTTTCATCTTATAAATTTTTGTGATAAGGTCATCTTTCAAACCTGCCATATTGCGAACCTCTTCGTTTCGCTTTCGGTCGGCCATGGTAAGGCCGCACATTTTACGAAGAGATCGCATCTCCACTGCATTTAACCTGATTTTATGCTTCTTCTGGCATACCCAGGTTTCGCTGCCATATTAAAAAGTCAGTACTAACACTGCGTTATGTATTGCAAGGCGTGCACTTGTCACTACGCTTTGCCTTTTGCTTAACGCAGTCAGGGCACCATTGACTTTGTCCCCGGCAGCGAGACACCTGTCCATATCTAAATCACATCTTCCATCCCGGCTAAACGCATTTCTTTAACCTGCTCTATTATAAAATAAAATACAATACATAAAATAAATTAGATATATAAATAGAATAGATTATATATATATATATATATATATATATATATATATATATATATATATATATATATATATATATATATATATATATATATATATATATATATATATATATATATATATATATATATATATATATATATATATATATATATATATATATATATATATATAAATATATATATATATATATATATATATATATATATATATATATATATACCGTAATGATTTCTTGTGTTTACGCTAACACTACAAATTCAAAATAAAACTTTTTTTTACGGATTTCAACGAGTTTTTATTTAGTTTTATAAGCTCTTTCAACTTCTAGACGTTTCGGGTGCTTAACACCATCCGGTCACCGGGGGACTAAGGTCTTGAACGTCCCGCTGTCATTCTCAGCTTCGACTTCCGTCATGTTGTATTTATTAATTTAAATCAGATTTATAATATAATAAGTCACGATAGCCGAGTGGTTCGGTGGTCGGGATTTCGAGTCGAGAGACCCGAGTTCGATCCCCAAGTGGCAGGCTCGTACCAATGACTTTTTCAAAAACTTATGTACGAATTATATCGTTGGCTTGGATATGAAGGCGGCGACGGGCTCACCACCTGTCACGTTGTCCCGAAAATATCTTCGGTGGAAGGTGGGTCGAAGGGACTTAATTGTCTAGACTAGACCTCTGTCTACCCCTGTATTGGGAATTGCGTGACGATATTGATTGATTGAGATAGAACAGGGTCGTCGACGATTCGAGCCTCTTCGTTGAATACGGTCAAATGGAAGGAGGTGTCAGCTCCTTCCATTTAGGATGCCCCTGCCCAGAGAAGAGAACAGTACTGCATGTGCGGCTGAACCTGCACCTTATATATATATATATATATATATATATATATATATATATATATATATATATATATATATATATATATATATATATATATATATATATATATATATATATATAGATTTATAGATATAAATCGTGCAAAAGTTTTTGAAAAACCCATTGGTACGAAAAAATTTTTCAAATTCCAAATTCAAATTCAAACTATTTTATTGTCCAATTGTCGGAAAAAAATAACAAATTCTTATAATGTTAAAAGTACTCCTCAGCCTACTTATGTTAGGTGTACAACTTATGTTTCACAAATTATTGTGCATCTAATTGTAATACTATAATTTGAATTTGAATTTGAACTACCTGATTCTCAGCCCGGTTGTAAGCCCTACCCCTGTATTGGAAATGTCGTGAAGATATTTTTTTTGTTAGTATAAAATGATAATTATATTTAATAACACAATTTGTTTCAATCATCGGAAGCTTCACTAATTATCAGTTAATCCAATATCCATTCCAAACGGGAACGATTCATCAATTCGCCACACAGACTAATTGATTTTCAATTCGAGGAAATTAATGATATCTCTGAATTAAATGTTATGTCGTTACTGCAAATTCTACATAATGTATTGATAAGCATTCTATCTTGTACTATATAGATAAATAAATAAATTCACACATGGATAGAGACTACATTAAATATATTACTCTGATATCAAAGTAAGCTAATGCAATTGGAACAATGAATGTTACACGGACTTTAAGTGCCTGTCAAGTGTCCATTGCGGTCGCGATCTGCAGGCCACCGCCGCATGTAGCATTACAGGTCGGCAGATTGGGAAGGGATGCGATCTTTCTTTGCATCCTACCCGCAGGTTTGCTTCTCGCTGGATATTCCCGACGCCGTAGCAATTTCCGGGGCCGATGTCGTGCTTCAAGGAATGAAACTCTTCGTTCTGTCCTCTCTGGTGCCCAACGGTGGTAGATCTAAGCCTTGGTTTGGTAGCACCTGCAGAATGGCATCTCGTCAAAAGTACTGCTGCTTTCTACAGATTTCCCGAGACGCCATTCTGCAGACTTCTCGAGACGCAGATGTTCCGAGCCCCCACCTGGCCTGGGTTATCGCATCGGGGTCTCGGGATTCAAAAACGTTATTTTAAGAAGAAGTATTACCCTGCCGCCAGGACCTTCATAAGTGTAGTTGCTGTGGCAAAGTCCGAGCACATTAGCAGAATAGGCGAGAAACTGGGTCGTCTTCCTTCGGGAGCTCGTGCGTTCTGGTCCCTCGCCAAGGCTGTCCAAGAACAACTCGCTGGCCCATGACGCATAAGAGAAAATCAGTTGATTCGTGACCGCCAGTACGGCTTACGTCGGGGTCGCTCAGCTGGTGATCTTCTAGTGTACCTCACTCATTGACGGGCGGAGCCAGTAGAGAGCAAGTGGGAGGCTCTGTTCGGTTATGGCACAAAGCGCTTGTCTCGAAGCTTTCGTCATATGGGCTTCCCGATAAATTTTGCAATTGGGTCACCAGTTTTCTCACAGACCGGAGGAACAAGGGAGTAGTTGACGGTGCATGCTCGGATTTCAAGTCTGTGAAAGTTGGTGTCCCACGAGGTTGTGTGCCATCCCTGTTTCTGCACCAGCCGTGCCGATATTTTTCGGGAACTTGTCGACGAGTACCGGAACAAACATGTGACTGATGTCGAAATTTTGATAGACAAAATCTTAGACTAGGGCCGTCTAAATCTAGTCCAGATCAACCCTACAGACAAGTTTTCGCATTTACCGCTAAAAAGAAACTCTTCATTGTGTCACCTCGTTTGAGAGCAATCTAGTTGCCTCAGCCAGTATCGGAATCTTTAGCGTCGACATATCGAGCAACGTTCAGTTTCGAGGTAACTTGGAAGGGAAGGCCAAATTGGCCTCTAAAAAGCATGGCGTGCTCAGTAGAGCACGACAGTACTTTATGCCGGCCCACTGCTTGCAACTTTATAAGGTGCAGGTTCGGCCGCACATGCAGTACTGTTCTCTTCTCTGGGCAGGGGCATCCCAAATGGAAGGAGCTGACACCTCCTTCCATTTGACCGTATTCAACGAAGAGCGGCTCGAATCGTCGACAACCCTGTTCTATCTCAATCAATCAATATCTTCACGCAATTCCCAATATCAGCCATAAATCCAGCCAGGGGTGCCATCCTTATTTGCCTGTCCGGCGATTAAAGGTATGGTATCGGGTATGCGCTAAATGAATATAATAAATACACCCAGGCCCCCAGTCCCCGGCAGCTCCGCTATTCCTGGCTCCGGTAGCGGTCAAGGTAACGGCGGAGCAGGGGATGCGAAGAATCTCCGGAAGAGATCCGGCTACCACTCCCAACGGAAACTGGCCCTGGTGGCACACAACATCCGCACTTTGAGGCTTGACGAGAGGATCGAGGAAGTGGAAGAGGAAATGAGTAGGTTACAATGGGACATTGTAGGGTTGTCTGAAGTCCGAAGAGAGGGAGAGGGCACGACAACCCTTAAGTCAGGTAACCTACTCTACCACCGGGAGGGTGACGTTAAAAAGTCACAGCATGGTGTCGGGTTTCTCGTCCACAAGTCCCTCATTAACAAAGTAACAACCATCGAAAGCGTTTCTAGCAGGGTGATATACCTGATACTCAGAGTAACCAGAAGATATTCGTTGAAGGTGATCCAGGTATATATGCCGCACAAGAAACGCCCAGATGAAGAGGTGGAAGAAGTGTATGAGGACATACGTAGGGCCATACACGCTTCCAAAACCTACTTTACGGTTGTTGTGGGGGACTTCAACGCAATACTTGGCAGGCAGAGCGATGGAGAGTCCAGAGTGGGGCAATTTGGATTTGGGGAACGGAATGACAGGGGTCATAGGCTGGCCGAATTCCTGGAGGAAGAGGGACTCTACGCGATGAACTCTTTCTTCAGGAAGCCGCTTCATAGAAAATGGACTTGGTTGGGCCCCGCCAAAGAGGGCAAACCACCTGTCAAAAATGAGATAGACTTCATCTTGTCGACGAGGAAAGAGATATTCAATGATGTCTCTGTGATCAACAAGATCAAAACGGGAAGTGATCACCGAATCGTGAGAGGCATCTTGAATATCGATCTCAGGCGAGAGAGAACTCGCTTGGTGAAGTCTACACTTCGACCATCTCCCGCCCATATCCAAAATGTCGAAAGTTTCCAGCTGGAACTCTCAAATCGCTTCGATTGTCTGAACGATTGCGTCACAGTGGACGAGTTAAACAATGGGTTCGTTGACACGGTCCAAGCGGTGGGATCGAAGTACTTTAGGTCTCGCCCCAAACAAAAACCTCAAAAAAATCTCTTCTCAGACCTTAGACTTGATGGCCACACGACGAGCCATGCCGCTGCAGACCTCCGAGGATGCGAACGTTCATCGGCAGCTCAATAGACAAATCCAGAAGTCCTTGCGACATGACATTCGCTCCTATAATGCCGAACGTATAAAGGAGACGATAGAGCTGAACAAAGGCTCCAAAGTGTTTGCAAGAATGGAGTCTATTGGGCAGAGCCGATTGACCAGGCTTAAGAAGGAGGACGGTGGCGTAGCTTCGACAAAGGCTGAGGTTCTGGAAGAGATCGAGAGGTTTTATGGACAGTTATATACCTCAGTAGCCAAACCCATTGTTAACTTCGCCAAAGATCCAAGAGCCAAGTTAACTCGGCATCATACCGAAGATATCCCGGACATCAGCCTCCACGCGATTAGGATTGCCCTTAAACAGCTCAAAAATAACAAGGCGCCTGGCGAGGATGGAATCACAGCAGAGCTTCTGAAAGCGGGCGGAACGCCGGTACTCAAAGTCCTTCAGAAGCTCTTCAATTCCATCCTGCTCGAGGGCGTGACGCCAGAGGCGTGGAATAGGGGTGTTGTGGTACTGTTCTTCAAGAAAGGCGACAATACCCTTTTGAAGAACTACAGACCGATCACACTCCTAAGCCACGTCTATAAGCTGTTTTCGAGGGTGATCACGAACCGTCTCACTAACAGGCTCGATGCCTTCCAGCCTCCGGAACAAGCCGGTTTCCGAAAAGGCTACAGTACCATAGACCACATCCATACGCTGCGGCAGGTTATACAGAACATCAGAGAGTATAACCGACCACTATGCTTAGCATTTGTGGACTATGAAAATGCCTTTGATTCGATCGAAACGTGGGCGGTGTTCCAATCTCTCCAGCGATGCCATATTGACTATCGGTATATCGAGGTGTTGAAGTGCTTGTACAGAAACGCCACCATGTCAGTCCGAGTACAAGAGCAGAAGACGAGGGCTATTCCACTGCAGAGAGGTGTTAGACAGGAAGACGTTATTTCTCCGAAACTGTTCACCGCTGCTTTGGAAGATGCCTTCGAGCTCCAGGAATGGAAAAGACTTGGCATCAATATAAATGGCGAGTATATCACTCACCTTCGATTTGCCGACGATATTGTGGTCATGGCGGAGTCGCTGGAGGATTTGAACATCATGCTCAATGACCTAAATGAAGTTTCCCAACAGGTGGGTCTTAGAATGAATATGGACAAGACGAAGATTATGTCGAATGTCCATATTGCACCTTCACCTGTATGTGTTGGGAGCTCAGTTCTTGAAGTTGTTGACCAGTATGTCTACTTGGGTCAGTTGATCAAGGCAGACAGTTCCAGCTTCAAGGACGAGGTCTTTCGACGAATCCGACTCGGCTGGACAGCGTTCGGGAAGCTCCGGAGTGTCTTCTCGTCCAAAATACCTCAGTGCCTGAAGTCGAAAGTCTTCGACCAATGTGTGTTACCAGTGATGACTTACGGGTCCGAAACGTGGTCCCTTACTATGGGCCTCATAAGAAGGCTCAAGGTCGCTCAAAGAGCTATGGAGAGGGCTATGCTCGGAGTTTCTCTACGAGATCACATTCGGAATGATGAGATCCGTAGAAGAACTAAAGTCACCGACGTAGCCCAGCGGATTAGCTCCTTGAAGTGGCAGTGGGCGGGGCACATAGCGCGTAGAACCGATGGCCGATGGGGCAGAAAGGTTCTGGAATGGCGGCCACGTACCGGCAAGCGCAGCGTCGGACATCCACCGACTAGATGGTCGGACGACTTGACCAAGGTCGCGGGAAGACGCTGGATGCAGGCCGCAAACAACCGGTCATATTGGAAATCTTTAGGGGAGGCCTACATCCAGCAGTGGACCTCTTGCGGCTGATATGATGATGATGATGATGAATTCCCAATACAGAGGTAGACAGAGGTCTAGTCTAGACAATTAAGTCCCTTCGACCCACCTTCCACCGAATATATTCTCGGGACTTTTCTATCTGATCGGCTAGATCTCTGGCTTTGCGAAGAGATGTTGCATCTCTTTGCATTTTTACAAGATGTACTACGGGAAGTGCTCGGAGGAATTGTTCGGATCAATCCCAGCAGCTGAATTTTACCATCGAACCTTACGGCATAGTGAAAAATTCTATCAAAACCGCTTGGCATTCCACTACAGTGCGTTATTCGCGGAATTTTCTGCCACGCTCTGAATGGAATGTGCTGCCGTCAGCGGTTTTTCTGGACCGATACGAAGGACCTTCAAGAAAAGAGCCTATACCTTTCTCAAAGGCCGGTAACGCATCTGCTATTCCTCTGGTATTGCGGGTGTTCATGGGCGGCGGTAATCACTTACGATCACGTGAGCCACCTGCTCTTTTGCTTCCCTTTTCTAAAAAACACCATGAAAACCGGCACGTTCAGGACTCGTCCACGGAGGTCGAGCTTAAGGTGAGAGATGTTTAACATTCTACATTTCTTTCTCTTTCGATATTCTAGTAAGTAGGCTGGCACTTCGCCTTGGAAACTAAGGAGCAAGTCTTCAAGTAATCGTATTAATTACGATCTAGCTAGCACATTAGTCAATGTATAAAATACATACTACTCTTAAGTATTGGACAGTATTTCGTTTTAAGATAATCCTCTACGGATTGTAAATGTTGTATGAACCTTCAGGTTTATCTACTTGATAATATTGGGAAGACCGTAATGATTTCTTGTGTTTACGCTAACACTACAAATTCAAAATAAAACTTTTTTTTACGGATTTCAACGAGTTTTTATTTAGTTTTTTAAGCTCTTTCAACTTCTAGACGTTTCGGGTGCTTAACAACATCCGTGGTCACGGGGGGACTAAGGTCTTGAACGTCCCGCTCTCATTCTCAGCTTCGACTTCCGTCATGTTGTATTTATTAATTTAAATCTGATTTATAATATAATAAGTCACGATAGCCGAGTGGTTCGGTGGTCGGAATTTCGAGTCGAGAGACCCGAGTTCGATCCCCAAGTGGCAGGCTCGTACCAATAAGTTTTTCAAAAACTTATGTACGAATTATATCGTTGGCTTGGATATGAAGGCGGCGACGGGCTCACCACCTGTCACGTTGTCCCGAAAATATCTTCGGTGGAAGGTGGGTCAAAGGGACTTAATTGTCTAGACTAGACCTCTGTCTACCCCTGTATTGGGAATTGCGTGAAGAAATTTATTTTTTATTTAAATCTGATTAATGCAAAGCACGCTCTTGTGCACGCTTGTGTCTTTAGGTCTTGCAGTGGTATGCTTGGCAAGAAAAAGATTTAATCCTTTAATTTAATTGGATCCAAAGCAGGTCCGGACGTGACCTCACCGCTAACCGTTAAAGACTGAAGATCGATGAAGTTAGCTTCTCCATATAAATGGGCAGGAGTTAAGATAGGAGATAGGAGCTGCATTAGGGTCCCAATATATACAAACTTGGTTTAAGGTTTAGCTCTGTAGTATATGTTGTAAGAAAAAAAAAAAAAAAATATATATATATATATATATATATATATATATATATATATATATATATATATATATATATATATATATATATATATATATATATATATATATATATATATGACAGGATTTGCCATAATCACCACGCTTGGATTAGCGATCGCAAATCACTCGCAGCCCAGCCGCCATCTATCGATTGCCATTACGATAGTCAAAGCCAAGTATATATATATATATATATATATATATATATATATATATATATATATATATATATATATATATATATATATATATATATATATATATATATATATATATATATATATATATATATATATATATATATATATATATATATATATATATATATATATATATATATATATATATATATATATATATATATATATGTATATACATATACTATATTTGTTTTCATTAAAATTTTGTACGCGGTACAAGTTATTCTGTAGTAAATGACACTCGCATAAACATGAATTTAATTTCGGAAACACCTGTAAGACGTGACGGTTGCGTTATTGTGAAACATTTATAATATTACTTTCGCTGTCAGGTAAGACGTAACTCAATTTCGGGCGAGTTTACTGTGAAGGTGTGCTGACATTATGAAACCGCAGTGTAATTTATTGCGAAATTGTTTCTACAATATGTTATAATGGAACTTTAATTTTCAATTCCGAGACACAACTTCTTTTATGTGGCACTAAACAATTAAGAAAAGTATATTATTTTATTAGGTACTTTAAACGAGTTTTTCTGGCATATATACATATAAATTTATAAATTGAAAAAAAAAATAAAAAATATCTTCACGTAATTCCCAATGCAGGGGTAGACTAGACTAGTAGTAGTCTAGTAGTTGTCTAGTCTAGACAATTAAGTCCCTTCGACCCACCTTACACCGAAGATATATTTGGGACGACGTGACAGGTGATTAGCCTGTCGTTGTCTTTATGTCCAAGCCAACGATTTAATTCGTACATAAGTTTTCGAAAAACCCATTGGTACGAGCCTGGCATCTAGGGATTGAACTCGAGTCTCTTGACTCGAAATTCCGAACACCTGGTTGGGTGACCTTACCTTGGCTATCGTAACTTTTTAAATTTATAAATTGGGGTGTCGAAAATCACTTTAACGATCTCGTTATCCCCTTTCTTCCTGACAGAGGATGATAATTTTTGTACTTATCAAAAATTACCGTCCTCTGTCGTAAGATGCGACTAAGGGAATGTCTTTGTAATGTCACCGGCTACCGACAAATGTCTACCGATTTTAACTGTCTCAAAAAATATCAGATCAAAATAGCGAAATAGCGAACGTTGATGTGTTTGTCTTCAAATGAATGAAATGTTAAAGTTGGAAATGAAAAAATTAGTTTCTCTTCAAATAATATTTATAATTACAATACAATAGTGCTGTGTTAATAAATCTGAATAATAGTAATAGAAACGTGTGTAACAAGATTCAAAGTGATTTTTATGTTAAATTATACTATATGTAAACTGGTTTTCTTTTTTTTGTTCATACTTAATATATGACTGAAAACACGGAATAAGCTGTTTTTACAATCTGGAAATAAAAGAAAATATTAAATTACTAATTAAAATGTCTTCACGCCATTCCCAGTACAGGGGTAGACAGAGGTCTAGAAAATTAAGTCCTTCCACCGATGATGTTTTTGGGAAAACGTGACAAGTGGTGAGCCTGTCGCCGTCTTATAAGTAAAGACACAAAGTGTAGAATAATAAGTATACTAGTCACTCACGAAAACAAAGGACTGGTAGGACAAATCCACGCAGTCAAAAGCCTTGAATACCACCGGTTGCTGAAAAATAAAAGAGTGTGAACATGAAAAGTAGTTATTGTATTTATCTGCACGTGGACCAGGCGTAAAAAAGCCTATCTTCCCGTGGGTGAGGTAAGAGAGTCGGCTAACGAACTTCTGTTTTTCCGGATACATGCCTTCCTTAACCTCTTCGAGGTGCAAGAACACAGGCTTCTCACGAGTGGATTCCCTCCAAAATAGACGCCACCTATGCCTTTGTGCTAGATGGAGGTCAAGAGTTTCCCTACATTTTAATCAGAAATAAAATTTTAATTACGGAAAAGCCGAAGGATTCCAGTACCAACAAATGGCGTGATGGTCACCTCTAAAAATACTAGACCAATAAGCAGACCGATGGCAGGCAGCAGCGTCTAATGTGCAGTGCTTAATACTGCGATCGCTAATCGTGTCTGATTTTTGGGTTGGGTGTGTCTACATCTACAGTGTAAGCTTGAAAATCTCAATGTTTAGATACTAATTGTTTGCAAGATAAGCATCTCAAAAATGCTGAACCAAATTAAAATTATTGAGGATCGGAAGCAACATCTCAATAGCGTCAGATTTGTCAGTAGTGAAACTGCTCTTCGCTTTTCTGATTACGTAAAACCCTCTTATTAATACTTCATCCCTTCCTATACACGCCTTAAAAATAAAACATTATTTTACCTAAGTATGTTTTTCAAATGAGTTTCTCTTTCGCCACATGTACCGAACTATGCTCGTTTTCTTTAACTTTATGTTAGTTAATATGCTGTAAGAGTAAAAGCCTTATCCAGTTCAAAGTTAATATAGAACATATGTAAGTATATTCCACCGTTAGCTTGAACATAAACACAGCGATAGGATCACCATCCGTCTCGCTGTTCGAAATAGGCTTTGGTGAAAAGTGGCTCGAAAAGCACTTCATTGTCTACGTTAAATTAAGTGTAATCTTTCAGGATTTCAGTGGTGTATTCCTCGTACTTACCTGTCCCAAGGTCATTGCGAAGAGAAGAAGTTTCCTCACACGTACATTACTTGCTCCCTTGCAATTCTGCCAACCAGAGCTGTACATTGCTGTTGGTAACAAAGCAGCCTGCGTACAAATACAGTAATATATTACAATAATTACTTACCTTCACTAGACATCGCCACCCACTAGGTTTCATGGTCCTCACAGAGGTGTCTCTGTGATTTTTCATCCTAATTACTTAGTATTAAGTTTGATTTTATAATTCTTCTAGCATACCTATAATAATAAAATTGCCTGCCACCGGGGCCGTACTCAAGTCTCTCAATTTGAATTTCGGTCACCCAAACACTTGACTATCGTGACTAATGTTATAGGCCTTTGACGACCACCGCGAGTTGTATATATAGAAGATAGATAGAGATATATATAGGAGAGGATATATATAGGAGAACAAATTCCCAGCCACATCTCAGATAGTACATCAACTGTCAGTCTCAGCTAAATTGTTTTGCACTTTGTAGGACCTAAATTAATTAAAGAATTTTTTTTACGGTCTGCTATATATAAGATTCATACTCAAGAATAGTAGGTAGGGCTACAGACTTAATGCTCTATAATATGATACTCTATTGCTCATGATACGAGTTATGCCGGTTTGGTTACTTAAAAACTAATAAAGGATCTCTTATTTAGCATTATTCAGCATTGCAGTGCGATTGACTGCGATGAAAGACAATCTTATCACTAACATTGATAAGGGCATGTTTTGGGCACGTTGAGAGAATTAATTAATATTAAAAGGTGTCGAGGTTAACCGAGACTAATATTCGAAAACCATATGAGTACTCTGATACATAGACGTGCGTGTCTGAAAAAATTATGAATTTGGAAAAAGCGAAAGAGGTATGTAAAGATCGTGATACTTAACTGTGATACTTAACGAGTTGTTCTCACTGGGATTGCATGAAGAATAAACTAAATTAATAAGGTGAATAAATGAAGATGCCTGTCTGTTACATACTTCAACTGTGATATCGCCAGCATTACACATAAAGATACCAGATGTACTCAACACTGCGCACATCATACACGCCGCAGACAACAGATTCTGGAGTGTACGTTCAGAGCCCTGCAAAATGTTAACATAATATACTTCTTTCCTTTTTAATAAATCTAAGAGTCACGACAGCCGTTTGGTTGAGTGATCGGAATTCCATCCGAGAGACCCGAGTTCGATCTCCAGGTGGTAGGCTTATACCAATGAGCTAGCTTAGACATGAAGACGGCTCTCGGCTCACCACCTATCACATGGCCCAAAAAAATCCTTTAATTAAAAGAGGGTCGAATGCACTAAATTATATGTTCCCCTGTCTTCTCCAGTTTTGGAAATGGTGTGAAGATATTTTTTAACAAATCTACGTAAGTTTAAAGACTGATAGTCATGGAGAACTCTTCATCATAAATGAGAAATTCATTAACGAAATGCAACGTCATTCTTACATACTTAAAAAATCATATGACTAGTCAGGCCATGAATACTGTCACATAAAAACATTTATTATTTTTTTCAAATTTTAATTATTTTTAATTTGGAAGACGTTTTTAAAAACTTCTTTCGATTTGGTGCCATTTCACATACTTTGTCGTGTTCATTATCAAATTACAATATGGAATGGGCTGTTAAAGAAAATAGGATTGCAGCGATCGCCTTACATAAAATGGGTACGGAGCCGTCGGTCATATTCCATTTACAGACAGAGGATAGATCAAAACGCCTTCTGTCGCGATACGCAAGTGGCACAGAAATAAGGCACAGAAATATCCTCTTTACCGTTAAAAAGATTTCACGATTGAAGAACACTACAATAAGGAATATGATACAGTGTACGCTCACAGTTCTAAAGAAGCTGCTCTAGTGGCTGGAATGGTACAACGTGGTCATCATCCCGCATCAGTGATAGTTTGGTGGGGCGTGTCTTAACAAGGAGTCACTAAACTACATTTTGTGAAAATGGAATTAAAACTTCAGTCAAAATGTTTCAAGATACAGTCTCATGTTGTAAAATGCACCGACTTTCCAGCAGGACACTGCACCTGGTCACAAGGCACGAACTACGCAGCCTGGCTTGAAATCAACGTTCCGGACTTTATAAGAGGTGAACTGTGGCCCTTATCTAGCTCAGACCTCAACCCTTTAGACTTCGAATCATGGTCAGTTTTAGAGAAGATGGCCTGGCTATAAAGCGACATTGAATCTCTTAAAAAACCTTTGGAGCAAGCCGAGGCGAAATTTCCCTTGGAAACAGTGCGTAGATCCATAAACTCGTGGCCAAACAGATTAAAGGCCTGTATAAAAGCCAAAAGTGGCAATTTAGAATATTTTTTTTTTTATTTTTACAAATAAATTATGTATTTACTTTATTACATACATTTTAACAATATTACTTTACTTCATTAAAAAATGAATTTTCATTTTGAACTTTTGGCCGGACTAGGTATATTCCACATATTATGACTAAATGATGATAATTTTAACTGTTCAGTTTTGAGTTGGCACTTATATAAGGTCCAATAATAGTAGCCAAGAAATTTACCTTTACAAATACATAGATAGATACATTGATAGATAAGGACAACATCACATACTTTGCTCTGATCCCAAAGTAAGCAGCTTAAGCACTTGTATTACGGAATCAGAAACAACGCAGGTCCAGACTCAACACACCACACTCAAAACACCCCCACTCGAGAAAATTGTAGAAAAAGTATTTTCTATATTAACCTTTCTCTATTCGCGGTCATATTTATATTGATTGATTGTTTACCAAAATGTATGTAATCTACCAATATTTTTATGATACTTTTCAAGTTATATCCCTAATTTTCTACTAACCATCTAGTCTTTGACATTTATAGTTATTAGGTAGTTGTGTTACATGTCTCTCCTGGTGGACAAGCAACATTTATAGTGAAACGGTCACGGCCATACAAGCAAATCGGATTTTGGAGCATTCAACGCAACACAGTACAATTTACTGTACGAAATATCGAGGAATACTGCTATGAATGTTCAAAAACATTCTCATACATACTTTCTTATATTTCTTACTTCCAAAGATTCTTCTTAGCTTTTCGTCTGGTGATTTATGTTATAGCAAATACTATTATTTTCATACTACTGCTCATCATTGCATAACTTTTCTAAAGTCTACTGATTTTTACCATATTTGTTATCTTACGTACTCACTTTAAAATATATAAATGTTAATGTTATATGATATGTTCAATATCACATATATTGCTCTAAGCCCAAAGTAATAGAATAAAGTAATTTGAAACAACGAATGTATCGCTAGAAAACTGTTGAAGTGTTCTACATTTATCCGACCGGGAATTGAACCCGAGACCTGAGAGCTTGCGACACCATTTTTTTTATAGAAAAGGCCGGCTAACGAGCAGGCGGCACACGTGATGGTAAGTGATTACCGCTGCCCATGAACACCCGAAATACCAGAGGCTTAGCAGATGCGTTGCCGGCCCTAGAGACCCCCAAAGATTGGCGGTGGCCTCTGGTTACCTGCACTCACCAGACGAAACGCAGAAGTTTATTAGACTTCTAATTTACGCCGGTATTCTGTGAGGTCGTGATACTTCTCCGGTCGAGGCGGCCCATTCATGCAACAACAAAAGCTGATGCGTGGCTCTACCACTGTTAAGAAAACCGATACCGATGAAAACCGATGAGGTCTACGAAGGTCCTCAAACCTTCCTGGATGTCATCTATGTGTGGATACTGTTCATAGCTTTTGATAAATAATTTTATATTATACTCTGTACTTCGCTGTAAGTTTTCCCTATAATAATAAAATAAAAAAATAACTAATTTGGTTATTAACATTCCGGTCATGCGCGTTTTGTCACATACTGGGTTGAGCAGAGCAATTCTCTGATGTACGAGTAGGTTTTATCTAAGTTAGCTGCCTTAAATCACTAATGGATTAATCTACATACATACATGTATATATTTTGACGTAATTACCAACACAGGAGTGGGCACAGGTCTAGATAATGGTGTCCTATCGACCCACTTTTCACCGAATTTGAATTGGGACAACGTGACAGGTGGTGAGCCTATCGCAATTAAATATGACGATAAGTGTAAACAATAGCATAGTAACTAAGCAAATAATGAATTTATTTGCTACTATTACAAATTATCATCGAAAACACAGTCCAGAGGCGAAACAAAAACGACATTGCAAATAAATGTATAGACAAATAGATAATATTTAAAGTACCAAAGAGGCAACCACTGAGCATTTGCCGTGACGTAATTATCAACACCACAACGCTAATTTTCAGTGATTACCAAATAATAATAAAAATGGAGGAGCAGCATATATGCACATTTTTTACATAAAATTGAACAAAACAAAATATGTACCCTATTAGTTAACTAAATAAATAAATACATACATAGATAGGGACAACATCACATACATTACTCCGATCCCAAAGAAAGCGCACCGAAAGCACTTGTGCTATTGAATAGGAAACGACGAAGCCATCACAAACACCCAGACCCGATAAAATGCAGAAAGCGGTTTTTCCACAATGTCTCCTCCGGGAATTGCACCCGGGACCTCAGAAATAGCGACACCATGAAAACCGGTGATTACGCCACTCATCCACGGAGGTAGTCAATAAAATAAATATGATAATTATAGACATCAAAAATCTAAACGTCTAATAAAATACTTGATGATGCAAAACTATGGAATACAATGCGAGACTTTTGTTTTTTTTTTTTTTGGATTTTTGAGTAAGTAGAATTTATATCTTCTTTTAAATTAATACATTATTAAATAATGACCTTATTAGGTTCACTTACCACTAGCTGCATCATCAACATAGTTAACGATATAATGCTAAATGGCAATTGGCCACTAAGCACTGGCCCCAAAGCCTGTTCTGCTTGTTTCTTGCATCTGAAATAAGAATCCTAATACAATAGATCATTGTAAAAGATAATAGTTTTGACTACAAATTTATTGATATTTTAAAGCATACAAGCATTACAAGGCATTGGACTTTTGGTAGAATAAGTCTTACTACTAGACAATTAATTTAGACAGGTGGTGACCTCGTCGCAGTCTTTATGTCCAAGCCAACGATATAATTCGTACATAAGTACGAGTATTTGAAAAACCCATGGGTACGAGCCTGCGACCTGGGGATCGATCTCGAGTCTCTTGACTCGAAATTCCGACCACCCAACCACTCGGCTATCGTGACTTTATTTTAGATACACATTTTGAGGTAAATAAATAAATATTTTCAGGTGTATTCCCCCTACGGGGTTAGACAGCGGTCTGACAGACTCCAAATAATCAAGTCTTTTCTATCCATCTTTCACCGATGACTATTTAAAGCAATTAATGTACAAAAGAATTGACACCCGAAAGGCTAGACTATGGTGCTTCCGTGAGAACTGTTAAAGTTACAAAATAAACTTACATCAACGTTTCTGAATGCATTTGAATTCCAATCTTGAGAGCTCTCTCGTATCTTTCCTCTTTCTCTGCTTGAGTCAGATTTCGAGTCGTAAAAATATCGTCTTGCCGATAAAAATACATCTGCAGATTCTTGAACTGGTGACTTAAGCAGATGCTGGTTGTAATCACTATCACATACGCGGAGATTAAGCGGAACACCATCAGGCCCCAGGAGATGAAGAGGAAGGCACGCCCAGCATTTGCTAGTGCACTCTGATCATCTACATCAGGCCATACTGTTATAACAGTGGTGAAGGACTTACCTAAAGAAGACGAATGTGAAGAGAAGTCTAATTAGAATTTTATGACATGATGATAAGAATATGCTTTTCTACCAAAGTGTAATAAGTCCTAGAGTATGCAATAGTAGTAATGAGAAGATCAGTACTAATACTAGAAAGATGTCGGTAGCAACGGTATCTTTTATACCGTCGCATTGCTGCCGGATAACATACATACAATCACGCCTCTTGCACGTAGGGGTAGGCAGAGACCACTTCTTTCCACTTACTACGATCCTTACATACTTGTTTCGCTTCTTCCACTTTCATTATTCCCTTCATACATTCTCTTCGATTTAAGGTACTCTTGACCTGGCCTTTTTTCAGGACGTCCCTGATTTGGTCTCGAAACGTCCGCCTAGGTCTTCCCCTTCCTACACTTCCATTCGCACTCGCCTTATACACTTTTTTCGTCAATCGTTCTTCATTCATTCTCTCGACATGGTCAAACCATCTTAGCATACCTTTCTCAATTTTAGTCACTACATCTTCTTTCAGATAGTTTCCGGATAACCGTCTCGATAGTACCAGATTTAATGGGCAGCAGTGTCTAAAGTCTCGTATTTTGCTCGCCAATCCGCTTGCCAAACGTTGACATCAAGCCTTGATTATATGCCCTGTGTATAATATACATATTACGGTACTTTTTTAAATCTGCGATAGAATTTACCAAACTTTTTCTTCCGGTAATTTGTGCTTTTAATCTGGTAGACTAATCTGGCAAATTTTACTGCTAAAAGATTATGCCTTTGTCCTGAAATCAACTTTTACAGACCGTAATGTATATAAAGGTGTGTATGGGATTACATCTTACTGAATTTATATAAATAGTACTTATATAAATTCAGTAAGATAAGTAATCCCCATACATACGCAATAATTAAATAAACTATTTATTACCTGCTCGAACTTTAATAAGACCTGCCACTACATAAGCAGCAAGAGATATTATGCATAAAAAAATACTCGCTATCGAGAACATCTTAGCTCACTTTATCATTTGCTTTTCCACTTCGTTATCATTAAAAGATATCTTCGATGTCACGGTCAAGAAAAATATTATCTGTTTGACTTTATCGTTATAATAGGCAACAGTTGCCCAGAACACATAGATCAATGGATGCATCATACAGAACATGTATCGATCAAACTCTTGCTTCTCCGTCAGGTTTTGTTTCGTGAACAACGCACCGAGCTCCGCCATTATCAGAATACAAAAAGATATCGGCATGTATTTAACGAGCTTCAAGTAAAACTTGCTGGTGAAGAATGGTGGTAATTTCACATCTGTACACCAAATGTTTGGCATGCCGGTGACGACCGATATGGTACTTAATTTGTAAAAAAAAATCTGCGTCGCGCTTTTTGGTTCTTGATGCGAATTCATTGTTGCAGTTGTCAACTATCGACAATTTACGACTGTGACTTATTGGGTCACGTAATTAATTACAAAGTAATTTATTAACTAGAATTAACTTAATTACATACAAAGAGTTGTAAGGCTATGCGGTTTTGCTTTTCATAGACTGCTAAATTTACAGACAGCCCTTATACTTCTAAAGTATTTTTACAATTTTATTTTTGCGTCACCACAGTATTCATGGAGTTTTATTTCTTTATGATATCTGGGAACCGTAACTTTCTCATTAAATTTAAGTGTTAATCTTAAAGGCTTTTTTTCAGATTATCCATCTATCCATTATTTTTCCTACTCGTATTAGAATAAATTGGCGTTAGAGCTACTCGTGGAATCAGAAGATTAACGCTTTTTGCCATGCCTAACTTGTTAAAAATCTGTTTCAAAATTAAGAGGATGGCAAATTTTAACTCCGTAGTAGTAACTTATGCTACGCAATAGTGTGTAGTTCGGGTCAAGTGAACCGAATTCGATTCCAGGCTCCAGGCAGGCTCGTAAAAATGGGTATTTGCAAAACTTGTGTACGATTTATATCGTTTGCATGGACATAAAGACGCAGATGGGTTCACCACTTGTCACATGTCCCAAAAAATATCTTCCATGAAAGGTGGGTTTAAAAGACTTTACTGTACCTTTATCCATTCGGTGACAGGGATATTAATTAAAGAAATTACTTTAATAGTCATTATAATCATAGAAGTAATTAGGTATTAACTTAATAAGAATGTTATATATTGAAATTGTCAGGCACACTCAGGAAGTAATAGTAAATTAGTATACATTTAATTTTCCATTAGTATCATAATTGTTAGTAATGATTACTTGTACTTAGATTTTAGTTAATATTTATTTGGTTATCTTATTTATAATTTTTATATAATTGACTCTCGCTCGAATGTGAAGCAGTAAATATCAAAAAAAATTACTCAAGTCATAGTCGGTGCAAGAGGAGAGATTTTTCATAATCGGTATTCGGTAGATTGGCGATCACAGCACCAAACGCTTCGCAAATGGCCAAACTGCCATCATCGGAACCTAAAATAAGGTCTACCTTATTTCTTTTTTCGCTTAGCCACGTATTTTTCAAAGTGGTTATCCCACCTTGTATAGGTATAAATACGACTTTATTTTTTATACAGAATAGGAAGGTAAAAGAGCAGGTGGCTCACGTGATGGTAAGTGATTACAGTCACCCATGAACACCCGCAATACCAGAGGAATAGCAGAGGCGTTGCTGGCCTTTGAGAAAGATATAGGCTCTTTTCTTGAAGGTCCCTAAGTCGTGTCGGTCCATAAAACCGCTGACGGCAGCAGATTCCATAAAGTACAAGTGCGTGGCAGAAAATTACACGAAAAAGGCACTGTGGTGGAATGCCAAGCCAATGAAGATGGTGTTGACAGAATTTTTGACTATACCGTAAGGTATAATGGTGAAATTCAGCGGCTGGGATTAATCCGAACAATTCCTCGGAGCACTCCCCGTAGTACCTCTTGTAAAAAATGCAAAGAGATGCAACATCTCTTCGCAAAGCCAGGGGATCTAGCCGATCAGATAGAACATGGTGTTCGACGATTCGAGCCGCTCTTCGTTGGATACGGTCAAATGGATGGAGCTGACAATGAGGTGCCTTCGCCCAGAGATAAGTTAATAAGTTGCATGTGGTGGGCCGGCATGAAGTACTGTCGTGCTCTACTGAGCACGCCAAGCTTTTTAGAGGCCAATTTGGCCTTCCCTTCCTAGTGACCGCGAAACTGAACGTTGCTCGATATGTCGACGCCAAGGATTCCGATGCTGGCTGAGGCAATTAGGGGAGTGCTCTCAAAATGAGGTGACAGGAAATTGAAATCATGAAAAGGTACGGTTAGTAGTAATAAATAAATAATAAATAAATATAAATATCTTCACGCAATTCCCTGTACAGGGGTAGTCAGTGATCTAGTCTAGACAATTAAGTCTCCAAGACCCACCTTCCACCGAAGACATTTTCGGGACAACGTGACAAGTGGTGAGCCCGTCGCCGTCTTTATGTCCAAGCCAACGATATAATACGTGCATAAGTTTTTGAAAAACCCATTGGTACGAGCCTGCCAACTGGGGATCGAACTCGGGTCTCTTGACTCGAAATTCCGACCACCCTACCACTCGGCTATCGTGACGGTTAGTGGTGGTAATATAAATAATAGGATATCTTCATACGCTATTTGCCTGGATTTTGTTATCATATTATTTTAAAACACTATCGTAATCTCCTTTTAAGTTAATTGCGAATTTCTTGCAAAGTTACTCCTTGGTGAATGTTAAGCGCTAATAGATATTTAAAATTGATGATATGAAAAATAACTAAACATGTGGTAGCGGTTTAAGGATATTACCACTCCGTTTCTTCCCATGGGTGTAGGAAGAGGCGACTCAGGGAAACAGCCTTGAATATCGTTATGGCAACCGATAGATGGCGGGATAACCATCTCTAAAAATATCAGACCAAAGTAAGCAGACGCTGCTGCCCATCGCAGCAGCTCGAGTAGTCTGGTACTGCTATCGCCCATCCGCTTGCCAAGCGTCTCGATTATGGTAAATCCTCCCTATGAGAGAGGCCCGTGTCCTGCAGTGGACTTTAATAGACCGTTATGTATGAATATGTATATATATGACGAATAAATTTGGATCACAACTACCTAGTTTTTATGAGTCATGATCGCTATCACAACAGTCATAAAAGTCCACTATAAAACGCAGACCTCTACCAAGGGTTTGGACTTACAGTTATATCCACACTCAACATGCCAATTTGCAGAAATATTTGGAGACACCTTGCAGAAGATGTATAAACACTGTAATTAAAAGAGGAGAAAGAATGCCGCCTTGTGGAACGCCTGCAGTTAAATCGGACAAGGCAGACATGAGAACCTGTCTGAATAGACAGCTGGGGCCCGCCTAAGTAAGCGGAAAACCAGTCAAGTGTCCAAGAGATAAAATTTTGCCGTGAAATTATATTATTTAATAGGTATAACCTATTAAATGCATAAGAAAGATCTATAATACAGTCAAAGGTGCCTTATCCATGCACGCTCAAGTGTCTACCTGTCTAGTGTCTAGTGTCTGTCTAGTGTCTAGTGTCAATGAATCTGCTACCTTCCCCCTTTTCTTCGAGTGTCTTGAAATTGTTATGGATAAACAGAACATTTTCTGTCAGATGAACTTTTTAAATTGTTTTTTTTTTAACAAAAATTCCTGAACATAAAACATTTTATATTACTGAGACAATTGGATTTGAATTTTCATATTACAAAGGCTTAATATTGTTTCAAATTTAATTCAAGGTCGGTAGGATTATTTTCGTAGATATATCAATTATTTTCACTACTTTTAAATAACCGGTTTCGAGTGAGCGACTAAGTGTATACAGGTTGCTTGTTTCACGTCCACAATTTTGGCTCTAAATATTATTTTTATATTTTTCTTTAGTAGAAGTAATTTAATCTTTCTCGTTTGAGCCTTACCGTGTTCAAAACTATGTGACATCTTTATAAAATTATTCAAATATTTTAAAACATATTAGTCGGTTAATACATGTATAAAGGATTTTTTATTGAATTATAGGCATGTTTAATTGTGGCCTCGTGTCTTTAGTGATGGTTATTGCGCCTTCAACCGGAAGATATTTCAGATGAAATTCCAGATTTTTAAGGCTTTTCTTTTCCCTAGAAAGAAAACTAAAACCCGAGGGAAGAAAGAGGAACGTTCTATAACAATTATATTAACTAGTTTATTTACTATAAACACTATCGACATAGGCATGACTGTAAACCTGTTCACCTGTGTTTTACAAACAGGCTTATTTAAATAATGTAACTTTAAGACTAACAGTGTTTTTGTCTGGATTATTATATTCCAACTTGCGAGTTCATGTATCAATCCGCACCTACCCTAAGCCATTAAGCTATTGACTGATATAAATAGACGTGATTAGTAAATGTAGATAGGAAGCACGTGAATTTTTTTAAAAAAAGAATTGATAAAACAGGTCAATTAACTCCCAATATACTTAGCTTATTTGTATGTAATTTATTCAACATACGTTGAATTTTACATAATAATCAGTAAAATATGCAGTATCTTACGAACGTTTCATTGTTAACAATCGTTAATGTACAGTGTAATTAATACTGACTTTGAGGTTAGTCAGTGTATTTTAAACATAACTATGATGAGACCAAAAGAAAGTGGAAGTTGTGAAAGTAATAAAAAGGTGGATTTCACATATTTACTTACATCTGCCGGTGGATTAGGACGATACCAGATCATTTTAGCATGTGTTACCTTCCCTTTCTACTTGTTCCTTGTGTGGTCACATTACTCACAGATTTTCGTCACACAAATACCACAAAATTATTGGTGTTGGACACCCGAATTAAGTGAACTCAGTCCTGAGCAGCGCAGGAAGTTATCTATACCTCCAGACAAAACCTCTCTATTCGGATATTCGAACTGCAAGACTTACGTTACAAATTGGACGGATGTGTTACTATCCTCAAAGGAACCAAATGCAACATGGAAGCAAACTTCATGTCGAAGCGGCTGGGAGTTCAACAAAACAGAGATCCCTTATCCAACCATCTCAACAGACATGGAATGGGTCTGCGATAAAGGCACTTATGCAGCAACAGCTCAAGCTGTATTCTCCATCGGTTCAATAGGAGGTAGCATTATAATCGGCTTGATTGCTGATCGATATGGAAGAATTGTGGCTGCGGTGATCAGCAATTTAATAGGATGTGTGGGAGGTACGGCTAGTGCATTCGCTAGAAACTTTCTCGAGTTCAACATCGGTCGATTTATTCATGGAATAGCTTACGATAACTGTCGTATGATGGTGTATATAACGGTGTTAGAATATATTGCACCAAAATACAGAAGTTTGGTGTCTAATATATCATTTGCTGTGTTCTACACAGTGGCTGTTACTTCATTACCATGGATTGTTCTTGCTTGTGGTCATTGGAGGATAACTTTATTAGCGACAAGTGTTCCCATGGCGTTAGCTGTGTTTACGCCTCTTATTGTTCCCGAAAGTCCAAGCTGGCTCCTTTCCAAGGGTCGTGTTGAGGATGCGGTCAAGAACATACTTTTAATCGGTCGAGTTAATAAGAAGTCAGTGCCGACAAATGTTTTAAAACTATTCAAGGCCTCGGAAGGGAAATATGAAGAAGATCGTGCTAGTGCTTTAGACCTATTCAAAAGACCTATACTGAGAAAAATGTTTATAATCCTGTGTTTGGAATTTACGTTTTGTACCCTCGTATTTGAAACCCTAGTCAGGACCATAGATCAACTTGACTTTGACTATTTCGTTTCATTTTCGATAATTTCCGTGACAGAATTTCCCGCAACAATTATGCTTGCATTTTTCATGGACTCCGTAGGCAGAAGATGGTTCACCTTTGTATCGATGTTTTGGACTTCGATTTTTTGCATACTATCTACTTTTATCAAGGGATGGCCATCGATAGCGTGCGCTTGGTTGGCTAGATTTGGAATTAATTTGTCCACCACTATTGCAGTACAATGGAGTGCAGAAACCTTGCCCGTGTCAGTGAGGGGTGCTGGAGTGTCCATAATCCATACGTGTGGGTTTATCGCTACGATTATTGCCCCATACATAGTGTATATAAAAACATTTTATTATTGGCTACCCTCGGTTATGATCGGAATTGCCTCAGTCTTATGTGCTGTCATTGTACTAAGTTTGCCTGAAACGGCGAACAAACCTATGCCGCAAACTTTCGAAGATGCCGAGAACGCGTTCGTCACGCAAACGTTCTGGGATATACCATGTACGAAAAAAGTTAGGAAAAACAATAATAAATGTGAAAATAATTAAATTTCAAATTATTTCATTAACGTATGTGCTTCGATATACATACATACTCATACCCTTCTAACACACATACCATTTGTAAAAATGACTTGATGGTTAAAATGTTACCTTTTTCGGTATTACTATATTCAGCTATAAGTTTGCTGCCATTATAAAATTTGTACTAAAACAAGTTCGCGACATCTCCCGTGAAGATTTCCTCGGGATATCCCCTTTTTTAATTTTGGAACATTAACTTCGGAGACAAGACCATATTTAATGTATTTTCTAAAGTGTTACATTGTAAATAGTACATGCAAAGAAGACATTTCATTATTCTGACGCGGCATTAATGCTTTCAACACTTCGACTGTTCTAATATAGTAATAAATGTGAGCATTAATGAATTAATGCCAATGTAAATATTGTTCGTGAATGCTGATGTTTTTAAAAAAAAACATTAGAATTTGAATTATTTATTTCCTAAAATGTGGTGGTTACAATCTTGTCAATTATACATTTACAGTGTCTCACATTTTGCTATTAATGGCGTAGAAATGTATCATTTATAAAATAAAAGACAATTTATATAATAAATTAGTAAATTACATCATTTAGTCCTTGTTGTATTTTGTATTAATTGTAAAATGTCAAGCTACAAACATATAAATCTAATCTTTGACAGAATAAAAACATTTCTCTAACAACCAAGCAAATACTTTTGATTTAAAATGAGTATAAGGTAGTTCTCTAATATCTTTAGGAACTTTATTATATGTTTTTATCACCATGCAGTAAGCATTGTTGCTATAAATTTGTAGCCTTTGACGGGATAAGAAAATCGGATCCCTGCTACTGTTTTTTCTATATTGAATCACGTAGAGGAAAAAGGGTAGAATATCTTTTTACGATTAAACAAAGTTCGAGTATCTATTAATACGGTAAGAGAAGGACTTTTAGTTCTTTAAATATAGGTGTGCAATGAGGTCGATATGACGCCACAGCCAAAGACCTAACGCACTTTTTGTGATCCCGTAACGCTTTTATTGCATCTACCGAATTACCCCATATAGGCAAACCGTATTGTTGACGCTACGTATCCGTGATAAGCTATTAGTACGGTTTTTTTGGAAGAGATTAATTGTAAGCAACGAAGTGTATATACAAAAGTATTTTTTTAAAAAGTTTAGCGCAAACTTTGTGTATGTGACTTTGACTATGTGCTTCCAGTAACAGTCCATAAATCCCTAAAAAAATGTATTGTCCACTTGCTGTAAAATTTCATTATTATATTTTATGACAATATTGATTTTAATATCAGATAAGTAATTCGATTTAAAATAAATAAAATTAGTTTTGCTTACATTCAATTTTAGTTTGTTAAATGTTAGCCAATTCATGATATTGTGCATTTCCTTATTTGCTATTTCTTTCATATCATCTGTTTCTTTACATAGAATTAACATTATAGTATCATCTGCAAAAAGAATAAGGTTACTGTTTACCGCTTTCGGTAGATAGTTTACATAAAGTAAAAATAGCAAAGGACAGAGTATGATCCCTTGGAGTAAGCCGCATTTATTGATTTTTGGTTTCGACCTTTACGTAATCCTCGTATTACTAACTAATTTTGATATTTCTGTATATTGAATTCGCCCCGTTAAGTAACTCTTTTATTTTTCTTTCTCTTGTATTTTTCAAGAGTATGATTTTTATTATAAGTTATAATAAAAATTATAAGTTATAATAAATATCATAAATAAAATAAAATAAATATCTTCACGCAATTCCCAATATAGAGGTAGACAGAGGTCAAGTCTAGACAATTAAGTCCCTTTGACCCACCTTCCACCGAAGATATTTTCGGGACAACGTCGCCGCCTTTTATGTCCAAGCAAACGATGAAATTCGTACATAAGTTTTTGAAAAACTCATTGGTACTGCCACCTGGGGATCGAACTCGGGTCTCTCGACTCGAAATTCCGACCACCCAACAACTCGGCTATCGTGACTTCAAGCCCTGTTCGTTTTATCTCGTCGTAACCAGTAGAATGTGTTTTTTTAATGACTATTACATTTACCACTTCTGTTTCGTTTGTAGGTATTAAAAATATGGCATTTCTTTCAGTCTCTATTTTTGCGCACCGAGGATTTACACTACAATTAATTTTATTAATTAGGGTCGAATTGAAAAAAATCATTAAACATTTCGCATATACGCATGGGGTCATTAGTTGTAATGTTATCTCGCTCTATTTGTTGTGTCATTTTTAATCCGTATTAAAAATGACATTGAACAAATAAAGCAATGAGATGTAATTTCGATTTTAATTTTGACGTATTCAGGTTCGTGGCTATCTGATCTAGACAACCGTTGCTTCTAGGTAGGCTTTTATATGTGAGCAATATTTGTAATTTTTAAGAATAGTTAAAAGATCATTTGTTTGCTTTGTATCCCGGCAGATATCAATATTCCAATCACCACAGGTTATTACATGTTTGTACCATTCTAATCACCACAGGTTATTACTTGGTATTCTGCGTGACTTTATGCAAGTTGTTAACTTTTCAAAAAATACGTGAATCTTAGAATTAGGTACTCTATATATACAGACAATAATTAGATTATAGTTTAATACTTCAACACCACAGCACTCAAAATTATATAGAGAACAACTTCTCTAGTATTAAACTATAATCTAATTATTGTCTATATATATAGAGTACCTAATTCTAAGATTCACGTATTTTTTGAAAAGTTAATATCTTTTACAATACTCCATAAAGCAATTAGTTCATGGAGCAGTACATACGTCTCCATTCCGCATTCCAATGTCTTTTAAAAATTTTAAGCGATTTTGTTATAAAACACTTAAATAACATATATTTCCATTTTAATAACCAATTTTCCTGGGATTGAAATCCTTCCAACTTTAGAAAAAAAACACGAAAAAGGTGGGATACCTACGAAGTTTCTATTGCTTGTTTCTTCTCCGTTGAGGAACCCCATTACGAAACGATGGCATAATGTCAAAAGACTTATGAAATGTATATTTCTTATTTAGAATAGAATAGAAACACTTTATTAAGCATCAACAAACACCGTCTACAAAACAAAAATAAACAAACATATGGAGTCAAATAAAAGGAAACATACATATATTATGCACAAAAAAACGAAATATAAAACTAAATTAGTGACGGTGGGTGCGACGACCAATAGGTCAGCTCAGCTCAGCTTATTGCTACAGCAACTAATGCTATAACGCTGATCTTCAGCTGATGCTTGCCAGTGAGAATCACGGACAACTGAATATGAAAAGACCAAGGAAAAAAACATGCTAGCTAAATGTAATTACCTAAAAACATGAGACATAAGTTGCCATAATTCAATTTAAATTTAATAGACGTAAAATTTAAGAAAGCATCCATCTAAGTTCAAACGCAAACTCGTTCTTTTGAGTGTGTAACAAATATTCTTTAAATTTTTCCTTAAATGAGTCTACAGATTTGATACAGCGCAGTGGTAGAGGTAGATTGTTCCAACACTTAGAAGAAACATACATATATTATGCACAAAAAAACGAAATATAAAACTAAATTAGTGACGGTGGTGAGCCCGTCGCCGTCTTTAATATCGAAGCCTACGATATGATTCGTACATAAGTTTTTGAATAACCCATTGATACGAACCTTCCACCTCGGGATCGAACTTGGGTCTCCTGACTCGAAATTCCGACCACCCAACCACTCGGCTATAGTGACTTTTAGACTTAATTGACAATGCTAATAGTAATGCGCTATGTCGAATATCTGACTGATCAACTACATTACTTATTTCCATTGCATTATATCATGTGTTATTTTGCTGTGGTCGTGAAAATGCTGTAAAAACGACATTTATTTTGTAAAGGGCCTAAGAGCTCTACAAAATCTTAATTCGTGAGCATCTCTTAGATACGCGAATATCCTTTTCCACTCAATATATTTAAGATAATGTATAAACAATATTGATACAAGCATGCAACACAAACAACCTGTTAATATCTTTTACAATACTCCATAAAGCAATTAGTTCATGGAGCAGTACATACGTCTCCATACCGCATTCCAATGTCTTTTAAAAATTTTAAGCGATTTTGTTATAAAACACTTAAATAACATATATTTCCATTTTAATAACCAATTTTCCTGGGATTGAAATCCCTTCCAACTTTAGAAAAAAAAAAACACGAAAAAGGTGGGATACCTACGAAGTTTCTATTGCTTGTTTCTTCTCCGTTGGAGGAACCCCATTACGAAACGATGGCATAATGTCAAAAGACTTATGAAATGTATATTTCTTATTTAGAATAGAATAGAAACACTTTATTAAGCATCAACAAACACCGTCGACAAAACAAAAAATAAACAAACATATGGAGTCAAATAAAAAGGAAACATACATATATTATGCACAAAAAAAAAACGAAATATAAAACTAAATTAGTGACGGTGGGTGCGACGACCAATAGGTCAGCTCAGCTCAGCTTATTGCTACAGCAACTAATGCTATAACGCTGATCTTCAGCTGATGCTTGCCAGTGAGAATCACGGACAACTGAATATGAAAAGACCAAGGAAAAAAACATGCTAGCTAAATGTAATTACCTAAAAACATGAGACATAAGTTGCCATAATTCAATTTAAATTTAATAGACGTAAAATTTAAGAAAGCATCCATCTAAGTTCAAACGCAAACTCGTTCTTTTGAGTGTGTAACAAATATTCTTTAAATTTTTCCTTAAATGAGTCTACAGATTTGATACAGCGCAGTGGTAGAGGTAGATTGTTCCAACACTTAGAAGAAACATACATAGGACTACCATGAAAAACGGCCGTGTGATGGCATTGAGTATGAAGTAAATGTTTGGAAGCTCGAGTATTATATGGGTTATGATTATGTGACCAGCATAACTTATCCCAAAGGTATATTGGTGATTGATTTTTAACTACGCCAAATAGCAAAGAAGCTATTTATTCTATTTCGATAGACAAATGGTTAGATTTGATTTTGATTGAATAGACCTCGAGGGTAGAACTGCGTAGAAAATCGTGGACTTCTTAAAATATAGATTATAAAGCTATAGAAGCTTAAGCAATGGAATTTAAAAATGAAACAAAGCACGTGTTCACATTATTTTTATTTCACAAGATCAAGAACATCAACAAATCTCTTAAGAATTACAATAACGAAGGTCTAAGATTACAGCTAGAACTCTAGAGCTGCGCCTTTATTATTTACAATTTTAAGCTCTTTGGCCTGTACAAAAAATAATATACAGAGAAACAATTAAAAATATAATGTAAATTAACAAATAAACTCGCGATAAAGCGAACCGAAATCGAGGTAACGTAATTAAAATCATCAATAAAATATCAACAAACTATTTAATAATAGTTAAAAATAATACGCAAGTATGTGCAAATCCAGAATATAAACAAGATACGGGTGCATTTTATAAATATTTCTATTTCCAATACTGCAATCGGTATACGATTTATTGCTAAAATTTACAACGAATTCTCTCATCCAATTTAAAACAACAAATATAAATCGATAATTATTATTAAATAAACACTTTACGGACATTAAAAAAAAAACTATCATAATTACCAAAGATTATTTAAGTCAAATACTATAAAAAGTTTTTTTTTTTTTTTTTAATTAAAGACCTATTCATTTCGGCCATATTTTCATTGATATATGAATTCCAACGAACTAACTAAATGCACTTACTAAAACATTTATAACTAACCTACTCCTGCAGAATTATCCTATCGGACGCGTACGAAGTATATAACATTGGAACGACGCGTCGCCGTAGCTCGGCGGCCATTTTTCCTTCTAAAAAATAAATAAGTGTAGAATATATTTCGAAATTTATTAACTCTTACATCGACCGTCAAACTACGTAGACGCTTCGAAGCACAACTACCTAAAGTAGGCACAGAAGGGTTCAGTACATTTGGCTTAATGTGGGAAATCTTAGAAATATCACATCAACTATAGACACCTTCGGGATTTTTAAGGAAATAAGTTACGGAATGTCGTTTCGTGATTGTTTACTTCAATATTTGGCGTAAGAATATTTTATATATACAATCAAATACGTTGCTCAGATTCCAAAGTAAGTAGTTAGAGCACTTGTGTTATGTATGGAAACGGAAACAACGAAGATGCCACAAACATTCAGACCAGAGATAATGTAAATTAGATAATTATTCTATATAGACTCATTTTAAATATCTTCGGTGAAAGGTGGGTCAAAGGGACTTAATTGTCTAGACTTGACCTCTGTCTACCCCTGTATTGGGAATTGCGTGAAGATTTTTTTTATTATATAGACTCATCCGAGAATCGAACCCGGGATCTGGGACCTGGCCTCGCCCAAGGAGGTCGCCAAAAGGATGCATTTTAACTTCTCTAGTGTGTCTGGTAAAATATATTTCATGACTAAAAAAAACAAATCCTTTAAATAGCAAATTGAACAACTTATGTAATAAACTGCATAGGTCCTTCAGACACAAAAAGTTACCAACGAAATTAAAATAAGGCAAATTACAGAGGGCTGGTTCTTTTCTGACTCAACGTTTAAGTCTAACCATACAACGTGGAAATGCAGCCATCTTTGTACCAGTCTACGAGGAGTATGGCTGTATGATTATTGCAGTTTTAGTTTAAAAAATATTATAAATTTAAACATAATAAATATCTTCACGCAATTCCCAATATAGGGGTAGACAGAGGTCTAGTCTAGACTTTTAAGTCTTTTAGAAGATATTTTCGGGGCAATGTGACAGGTGGAGAGCCCATCGCCGTCTTCATGGCCAAGCCAACGATGTAATTCGTACATAAGCTTTTGAAAAATCCATTGGTACGAGCCTGCCACCTGGGGATCGAACTCAAGTCTCTTGACTCAAAATTCCGACCACCCAACCACTCGGCTATCGTGACTTCTAAGGATCTTCTTCTCTCTCGTAAAGATCTTATTTAATGTACAAACATTAAAGAAGATCCTTTCATTCCAGAACTGTACTTGTGTACAATGGACGTGTATAGTACGATAGTACAACTGTTTTCCTTTAGATTTTAGTATTTCGATGCCGAATGTAATAAGACAAATATTGAAGCAACATTATCATCTCAATGCACCCGAAGATGTAGTTTACAAAGCGACATTAATTAATTACATCTAAAACTTTAACGCTAATTAAACCTACGAATAGCGCTTGAGCTGAGATCTTGTGTACTAATTCAATAATTTGCGTATACCTATTCGACTTTAAATCTATACCATACTAAAAAAACACCGAATTTAAAAAAAATTAGTTACCTGAAATGAAACCATAATGCGTTCTACATAAGTTCCTATTCCAAATGTCAAAGCCAAAACTTTTACGTAAGTTTCAAGAAATTGTCTACAGTAATTTGACATTAGCAGAATTCTTCTGAGAGAGAATGAAAAAGAAATAAAACTACCTATATAATGTATATACTTCTTTTGATTAAGTTAAAGCTGCATGCACATTGAAGTGGTAGATATTTTAAACCCCTCAACACACTATGTCGAACAATTTGTTTATTGTGTCAAAAATAATGTTATTCAAGGGGTTTATATTTGTCAAAGTTCGCAAGACCACCTTGAATTTGAATTTATCTACAACCAAGTTATAGTGAATTTATGATTTATGTCATGTACATTTGATATCGGGACCATAGGTGGCAGCGTATGAGGCAATAAAAGGAATAGCTCCAAAATTGCTATTGGCTACCGACAGATGGCGGAATAATCATCTCGAAAATTTCGGACCAACCGACAACTGTGTTGTTACGTCGTAAAAATATACCTCCCCCTTTCGTCCCATGGTGGCTAAAGAAAAAGCCTTGGTATTGCCATTGAGTAAATAACCTTCTCTAAAAAATACCAGACCAAAATGCTACAGACCGGTGACGGGCTCGTCTAAGGTGCGAGATGCTTAATACAATCGCCAATTCCCTCGCCAAGGGTGGCGATTATGGTAAGCCCTCCCTTACGGGCGAGGCTTTTGTACTGCAGTGAAGTTTAGAGGACGAAAGTATCATACGTCACGCATCTTCAACGGACCCCATCGTTAGTGTACTAATTTTAATTCAGTTTCCAAATGCCACCATTTTAACACTCATTTTAAAAAGAGATAGCTATATTTTTGCTAACGTTTTTTCAGACACAAACACTGACAAACAAAACTCAAGTTCAACTAGCAGCTGATAACGGAAAACGCATCGCGTGTTGCCAGACTTAAATCTTATAAGTTGATTAGGAGGAAACATTTTTCTAAAGCAGGTCAATTATAGACACCTTTGAAATAAGTTGTTTTTTTAGCAGTACGAAAAGTTCACGGAAACGTAATGTGATCTACAATATTACAATAGTCTCATCATTTCATTAAATAATTATATCTTTAACCAGCTCCTAATAGATACTATTTTTTTTACTTTAATATAATTTTTTTTGTCTATGAACATCACGAATGATCCAATATGTGTTTGTATACACACTAAAACATTAAATCCGATTCAATATAATTGCCTAAATAATTAATTTACTCCGAAATAGACGAAGAGGTGTGTAATATCTTCACGACATTAAATTAAATAGTCTATTATCATCACATCATTTTCATTATTCAATAATAAACAGTTAGCAGTTGCTTGAGTAGGCAACACTTGTGAGAACTGACTTACAGGAAGCAATCGGCATATAAACAGAAATATATCTTCACGCTGTACCCTATACTGTAATAGACCGAGGTCTAGACAATTAAGTCGTTTCGACCCATTTTCCATGCAAGATTTTTTTGGGAAAATGTGACAGGTGGTGAGCCTGTCACCGACTCTATATCCGAACCGATGATATAAATCGTACATAAATTTAAAAAACCTATTGGTACAAGCCTGCCATCGACGAATCAAACTCGGGTCTTATGACTCGTATTCCGATCACCACTCGGCTATCGTGGCTATCAATATAATATTATAAATAAATAAATATCCTCACGCAATTCCCAATACAGGGGTAGACAGAGGTCAAGTCTAGACAATTAAGTCCCTTTGACCCACCTTCCACCGAAGATATTTTCGGGACAACGTGACAGGTGGTGAGCCCGTCGCCGCCTATATAATATTATAATCTTTAAAATCGATTTCTTAACTTGCAATATTTAATAATAATTACTATTATTTCTGCGGTGCTTGTATATGGAGTACCTAGGAAGCCTGTTTCGTAATTTGCGGCGTTACACCATCGCCCGAGTGTATCAACACCTTTAATTACTCACGAGGCAAAATTGATTGAATCAAAAGTTGACTGAAGAAAAGCCTTGGAGACAATTATTTTTAATTAAACTCAGAAAGGCTTCACTTATACCACGTTTGAGTTGAGGGGAAATTGCCTTTCTATAAAATCTGTCCTTTCAGAGAAAAGTTAGTGGTAAATTATCTGCGTGTGATAAAATTGTGTGTACGGGTCGTGCGACGAAATCTTAAACACTCTTCGAAACTCTTTTCAAACGAACCTCACTAATCTCTTCGAAAGTCCCTTTACACTCTGGAAATATTAATTTCAAAAGGCATAGACAAAAAGGTCAGGTTACATAGATTTTTATATCGTGTGCGAACGTGTGACGTGTGACTTAGCCCTAAACTTACGACACATATAAAGTGGTACTGGTAACTACGAAAAATCTCTCCTTACATTTCAGTCGCTTAAGTCGTCTAAAACGTTATCAATTTCTCTATACCTATGAAACAATAGGGGGTGTTCCCTCTCAAATCGGAAATACGCAGCATCGAAATTTTGACAAATTTTTTTCGAACTACCCTCATAAACTTTCGAATAAAATTCCAAATACAAAGCCCAATCCACGTAGTACCGTCGGACGTTGCAAGACTCCCGATGAATTTAGACCACGCTCC